>RJWM01003331.1:0-114800 GCA_004363535.1 Dasyprocta punctata | reverse complement strand
TCTCCATTTAGTAAGATGTAGGCTGTTGGTTTATGATATATGGCTTTTATCAGGTTGAGGTAGAGACCATCTATTCCAATTTTCTGTAGGGTTTTGATCATGAATGGGTGTTGGATTTTGTCAAAAGCTTTTTCTGCATCTATTGAGATGATCATGTGGTTCTTGTCCTTGGCCCTGTTGATATGGTGTATTACATGTATTGATTTGCATATGTTGAACCATCCCTGCATTCCTGGGATGAATCCTACTTGATCGTGGTGTATAATCTTTCTGATAACTTGCTGTATTCTATTTGCCAGAATTTTATTGAGGATTTTTGCGTCTATGTTCATTAGGGAGATTGGCCTGTAATTTTCTTTTTTGGTTGGCTCTTTCTCTGGTTTTGGTATTAGAGTAATACTTGTTTCCAGGAATGAGTTAGGGAGACTTGCTTCCCTTTCGATTTCATTGAAGAGTTTAAGGAGTGTTGGCATTAAGTCTTCCCTGAATTTCTTATAAAATTCAGCAGTGAATCCATCAGGGCCCGGGCTTTTCTTTGTTGGTAGGGTCCTAATTACATATTCAATTTCATTAGCTGAAATTGGGTTATTCAGCAGCTTTACGTCTTCTTAATTCAGCTTTGGTAATTCATAAGTTTCTAGGAATCTGTCCATTTCTTCTGTGTTATCGAATCTATGTGAGTAAAGGTTTTCAAAGTAGGTGTTGATGATCTTCTGTATTTCCACCGAGTCTGTAGTGATTTCACCCTTTTCATTTCTTATTGCATGAATCTGAGTTTTTTCTTTCCTCTTTTTGATAAGGTTGGCTAGGGGTTTATCAATTTTATTTACTCTTTCAAAGAACCAACTCTTTGATTAATTCTTTGTATTGTTTTCTTAGTTTCAATTGCATTAATTTCTGCTCTAATCTTAATAATTTCCTCCCTTCTTTGGGCTTTGGACTTGACTTGCTCTTCTTTTTCTAGAAGTTTGAGGTGCAGCATTAGGCTGTTTATGTGTGTTCTTTCCGTTTTTCTGATATGAGAGTTTAGTACTATAAATTTCCCTCTGAGGACTGCTTTCATTGTAGGCCACAGGTTCCGGTAATTTGTATTTGCATTTTCATTCAATTGTAGGTATTGTTTAATTTCTTCTTTAACCTCTTCTGTGACCCATTGGTTATTTAGGAGGGTGTTATTTAATTTCCATGTGTTTATGCGGTTATTGTAGGTTTTTCTGTCATTCATTTCCAATTTTACTGCGCTGTGGTCAGATAATGTGCATGGAATTATTTCAGTTTGTTTGTATTTACTTAAGCTTGCTTTGTGGACCAGTATATGATCTACTTAGAGAATGACCCATGTGCAGCTGAGAAGAATGTGTATTGTGATGCTGATGGGTGGAATACTCGGTATACATCTACTAGGTCCATTTGTTCACAAGCTTGATTCAGTTCTGCTATTTCTTTGCTGATTTTTTGTTTGGCTGATCTATCTCTCTGTGACAATGGGGTGTTAAGGTCCCCTGTTATAACTGTATTATGTTTATTTGGTTTTTCATGCCTATTAAGAAGTGTCTTACATAGTTGGGTGCTCCCATATTCGGTGCATATCTGTTTATGATTGTAATCTCTTCCTCTTGGAGTTTTCCCCTAACAAGTATGTAGTGACCTTCTTTATCTCTTTTGATCATTTTCGGTTTGAAGTTTGCATCGTCTGCAAACATAATAGCTAACCCTGCTTTTTTCTGGGTTCCTGTTGCATGGAGTATTGTTTTACAGCCTTTGATTTTTAGTCTGTGAATTTCCTTTTGAGTGAAATGTGTTTCTTGTACACAGCTCATCCCTGTCATGGTATCATTCTGTTGTTAGTTTTCTACATTTTCTGTTTAATTACTTGCCCTGCTTAGTGGTTTCGTTTTGTTGTTGTTCTTAAGATTGTGGCTATTTTTGTCTCTTTCTAGAGTGTCTTTCAGTACTCTCTGTAGTGTTGGTTTGGTGGCCATAAATTTCTTCAATTCTTCTTTGTCATGAAAGTATCTTATTTCTCCATCAATTTTTAAGGATAGTTTTGCAGGGTACATCAATCTGGGTTGAAAGTTGTTTTCTTTCAGGGTTTGAAATACTTCACTCTAAGCTCTTCTTAACTTAAAGGTTTGTGTTGAGAAGTGTGCCTTGATTCTGATAGGCTTTCCTTCGTAGGAGATCTGTTTCTTTTCTCTGACAGCTTTTAGTATTTTGTTCTTGTGCTATATTTCTGATACCCTTATTATTATATGTCTGGGTGAGGATTTATTTTGGTTGTGGTTAATTGGGGTTCTGTATGCCTCGGTTACCTGTATTTCAGATTCTCTCCCCATGTTTGGAAAGTTTTCTGCTATTATTTCTGTGAATACTCTTCGCAGGTCATTAGTATTGACCCCTGCTTTTTCATTTATGCCTATTAATCTTATGTTATTTCTCTTGGCATCGTCTTGCAGGTGTTGAATTGTTGTTTCTTGGTTCCTTACTATTTTTAGGAGATCTTTTCTTTCATGGCCCTGATCTCCCATGCTGTCTTCAAGATCTGAGATTCTATCTTCAGCTTTGTTTAAGCGGTTTTTCAAACTTTCCATGGAGTTTTTCATTTCTTGCATTTCCCTTTGCATCTGTTTCATGCATTCTGTTTGTGTCTTACATTGTTCATTCAGGGTTTTGATCATTTTCTTAAGTTCTTCTATTTTTTTATCTTGCTCTTCTTTAGATACACACATTCCTTTAATAATGATTCTCATTTCATTTTTTAGCTGAGAGAATATTTGTGATTTGAATTTCTCTATAGCTTCATCGTACTGTTTCTTTATTGCATTTTCTATCATTTCAGAAAGCCCCTTTGTGTGACTCCCACTGTCTTCCATTTCAGTGTCTCCTGGGTTTGTTCTTTGTGGGCTGGGGGACAGAGACTGCCTCTTGGTCTTTCGTTTTGTCATTTTCTTCTAGAACCTATGTGGCCCTGTGTCCTGCGAGGCTGGCCGGGCGTTCCCGTGAGGGTCGCGCCTGTTCTTGGATCGCGGTGAATCGCGGGACCCAGTCGAGTTGGGCCCTGCGCGCAGCAAGGGAGGGCGGGGTCCTGGGGCGTGCGGGTGGAGCCTCCGCCTTAACTGGGTGGGGGGCCAAGGCCACCCAGTCCTGGGGAGTTAGGCGGAGTACCCCCGAGTGACGCCGCCCAGAGCCCGGGTCTGTCTCCAAGTTCAGAATGACAACCACTCCGCTAGGGCAGGGGGCTTTTATATTTTTAAAAAAAAATTTAAGAGTATCAAATGATTTTATTATAAAACACCACTTATTGATCACTTACTTTTCTAAGAAACACAAATGTGCACTTCTAAGATTCACCAGCACTTGCAGGACAGAAAGATGCCCTGGACAAAAAAAGCCTAAAAATGATTTTCTTTGTACCTAATGTCTGAGCTTCCTCATCATTCTATGGCTGCATAATCTTGTCACTTCTGACAAGGGAAAGGAAACTGGCTAGAAGATTCATACACAAGAAGATTACAATGATTTTAAGGATATCTGATGCTAACAGCTCATACATTCTAGTTAGCAACCCTAAGTCACAAAATCAAGTAAACACTCTCAAGTACTGTACCTCCTCACAGATGATTGTACTGTTTTTACTTGTTGAAGTTACCTTTGGGATTAATTATGTTCCTTCATATAGTTTTTGTTTATCTCAGAGCACAAACTAAAATCCATGTGCAGTCCCCATGTTCAAGTATGGAAGTCTGTTTCAGGACCAGCTCAGGATGCTGTAGAGTTTATACTTTTGTAGTGTCTACTGGTTGTTACACCCTTGGACAGGCTAGTCAATCAGGGGCACAAAGTAGGGGCACATGAACAACTTTTTCACTGCCTGACTTGCTTCCTGTTCATTCTGAACACGGCTCTATGGTCAAGGCAGAGATCCTGAAATCAGTGGTGACACTGGCTAACTGAAATGGTACTGTTAAGTAACAGGAATCTATTTCTTCACCATTAAGTGGAGCTTTCCAAAGCTGTCAGGCTCATTCTTAGGAAGTGTCCAGCAACAGAGCTGGAGGGTTCTGCCTTTCAAGTTCTAGAAAGGGTGCTGGCACAGTTTTTTTCTGGACTGCCAGAAACTCTCAAATTGCTCTATCTATGACCTAAAGATGTGGCTTAGTTTTAGATTCACGACCTGAGATATAATCCTGTGCACTCCTGCTCCCAACATCCCTGACTGAACGCTATTTCAGGTCATTTTGCAGTTCGTTCTTGTTCGTTGTAGAATTCCATTCCTACTTGTCCAGATGCGTTGAAACAAAATCATCCATTTTCTGAGGCGGGTATGGGGGTGCTCACCTGTAATCCCAGCACTTGGGAGGCTGAGGTAGGAGGATCATTGTGAATTCGAGACTAGCCTGAGTTACAAAGTGAACTCAAAGTCAGCCTGAACTGCATAGTGACACTCTGTCTCAAAAGACAAAATTATATATTTTCTGCCTCAGGTTTTGGTAAACTGGCTTAGTATCCATAACAGTCAGTTTATCTCAGCAGAAGCAGTCAGACCCAAGCTGTTCAGTTGCTCCTGGCCAAGGAAGGCCACCCACCCGCTAGACTTACCTAGGCTTTAAATATGTTTTCTCAACTGAGAACGTTCATCCCTTAGCTCTTAACACTCATTTCAGCTCAGAAGTTGCCTCTAAGTCTGATGGTTTAAAGTATCCCCTTCTCTTCAGCTGGTTTATCTTATAATCTTCTTTATTTCCTGCATATCATTTGTCAAGTTTTTTCATTAATTTTATAAATTTATTTGTCTTGCATATTTAGTGTCAGTCTTAACCCACTTGAACAGAAGTGCTATGAAGCCTTAGCCTTTTTTGCTAGGGTCCCTGTTGAACCCCCAGGGGCCAAAACAGTGTCCGATGTGTAACAAGTATCATGAAATATTGGCTAAATACACGATTCTCAGGAAACTTCTTCAATGGAGCTTTCTACAGTATTCTTAAGCAATTAATTCATGAATCAACATCTTTTGCATTTAACTCACCTTTTATCCTCTCAGCTCTTATGCTAGTATTTGACAGGTGCTAGGATGCTGAGAAGAATGGAGCGCAGATGCTGCTCTACTCTGAACCTGAATTTATGCCTGCCTCCATTTAGAACACTGGACATGTGTCTTTGATGGGCTGGTTTTATTCATCTTTGCATCTTAGCACCCAAAACAAATGGTGACTGTTCACTAGATATTTGCATGAAGTACAGCAGACATGAGACTTGCAACTTCAGACTTTTTATAGAAAGTGTAGGGAAAAGGCAGGGTAAACAGAAATCTGTAATTTGACTCTGCCCCTTCAATTTGATGATGCTTGAGAAAATATGTGTTATGCCTATTACCATGTGAACAAGAAGAACAAATCATAGGCCCTGCCCTGTACTTAGTGTAGATGATGTGATATTAAAAGAAGACAAAGAAAAAGCAGAACTACTTCTTTTTTTGCTCTCTGGAAAAGGTGGGGAAAACATGGTTAAAAAAAAAACAAAACCAAAAACCAAAACAAAAACCACCTCCCAAAAAACTCAAGTACAACACAGGGACAAAAAAAGAAAGTATGGTATTGTTTTAAGTAAGTTTTCAGAGGACACAAAGCTTTCTGGAAAACATCTGAGCAAAACAGGGCTTCATAATTCGTATGTGGTTCCCTATAGCAGAAACAGTGGCCATGAAAAGAAGTCAAGACAGTGGAGTTAACTCACGATGATGGCAGACCCTTGTCAACTGGAGTTACGCAACAATTCAAGCAGGCTGTACTGTCAGGGAACCTGCTCAGGCAGGGTGCTTACAATGGTCAAGACCATGGAAGGATTCCAGGTTCTTCCTAAGGCCATGCTTTTAAGATTATTTCTTCTCAACATACTCACATACACTGAATACCCCTCAGTGCTCTCTTTAAAAAAAAAAACAACTCACAACAGTTCCAAAAACAATGTTTAGTAACCACCAGATAAGGAAATAGTATTGGAAGAGCTTAATTCTAATCAATGTTGCTACCAATACTGGCTTAGAAGGAGTTAATCATAGTTTAGCCAATAGAATGGAGGACTGATACTATTGGTAAAGTTCAGGTGGGTGAGGATAACCAGGCGCCATGTGCGCATCATCTTTAATTCCAGAATTAAGATAAATTATCAGGCATATAGGTCTTCTAGGGCACAACTGAGGTCAGGAATGGGGAACTAGGTAGATCAAGGCAGTGACTCTTAAAAACAGCGGTATACTGGGGTGTCTGCACTTATCTTGCATACTGTATCATTGAGATTACTTACAAATAACTGCAGTAGTGGCTCTCTTATCTATGGTAAGCCCAGTACATTACCCGCATGGCCTCCTGAATGTGGTCCTGCCGAATCAGTTCTGCTGAGCAGTCCATATACCACTTCAAACAGCGAATGAGCTCCCTGGGAAAGAAAATAGTTACAGAAAACCCATTTTAATTCAAAGGCAATGCAGCCTGAAAAGTTTAACTAATTAAATAGGAAATTCAGCACTAGTCAAATAGGAAATAATATTCTGCTGATGAAATGCAATCAAGTGATGGATTCATTATTGCTGTGGAATTTCATTATCATGTGAGACAGACATTCTTTGTCCATAAGGAACTGTGATAACCAGCAATTATAATCACTCTTTCCCCTTCCCCTTTCCCAAGGACTTGGATCAGATAAATATTTTGTTATGTCTCCTGAACATACGATACTGACTATCAAATAGCAGACTTTGACTAAAAGGTTATAATCCTTTGTGTCACACCATCTCATTTACCTCATTCCTTGAAGTCTAAATCACCTGTGAAGAATGAGATTAGTAGGTCAGAAGGTCTACACATTTCTATGAGACCACAGAGGTCAAGAGTATGGGTTGGAGTCACATCTGGGGCCTATCAGTATCTAGCTCTGCAATCTTTGGCAAATTGTTTACTCTCTCTGTGCCTCATTCTTTTCATTTGAAATATGGTGTGATTAATCATACACCTTAAAGTTACTGCACAATACTAATAGGGTGACACATAAAGTCCACAGCACAGTGTATACTCTCTAAAGTGACATCAAAATACCAAAACTTCATGACTCTGTAGCCTTGCCACTGTTGGATTTATTTTCAAAAATTGTCCTAGGGCTGGGGGGCTCAGCAGCACAGCACCTGCCTGGCAAGTGCAAGGTCCTAGGTTCAACTCCTGGTACCAAGAAAAAAAACTGTGCTGATTTCATAAAAGAAAATGGTGACTTCTTATTGTTTTAACAATGTTAGATTACTTGTTTTTCTCATATTTGTTTATATAGTTATAGTATCACTTCTATATACTGCCTTTTTATTTTTTTGACACTTACTTCTTGGCCCTATATTTAGCTATACAATATATTTCTTATGGAAAAAGCAAGACTTAGTTTTAATAGCTTTGCCACCATTCCTTAGAAGAAGTATGGCAACTACTTTAAAATATCAGCTGAAAACCCACAGCTAATATCATATTTAATAATGAAAGATTCAAATCTTTTACTTTAAGATCAGGAATAAAGAGAATGATACTTGCTTTTGCCACTGTTTTTCAATCTATACCACAAGTCTGACCCAGAGCAATTAGACAAGAAAAATAAACAAAAGGCATCGAAACTGCAAAAGGAAGAATTAAAATTTCTCATTTTCAGAAGACATGATTTTATAGATACAAAGCAATAAAGATTTACAATAAAACTGTTAGAACTAATAAATGAATTTAGCGAAGTATTCAAATACAAAGCAGAAAAATCAATCGCATTTCTAGACACTAACACTGAACAATCTGAAAAAGGAAACCAAGAAAACACTTTGATTTATAATATTATCAAAAAGAGAGAGCACAAGACCCCAGCTCCATAGTTCAGGGGTGCGGCCACGTGACAGGTCCTAGAGGTTCCGAACTCTGCCCAGTCATGAGCAAGGCCCTGGCACCGTGTGCTAGGGGCACACTCTGCTAGCCCCACGCTCCAGAGGCTCTGAACTCCTCTCAGCCAGATGCAAGGTCCTGATGGTGCCACACTCAGGGCACGTGCTCCGCCTAGCCACCTGGGTCCTGGAGATTCTGAACTCTACCCAGTCAGGTGTAAGGACCTGGCACCACACTCCTGGAGTGTGTCCTTGTTAGCTTCACAGAGGATCCAAGCTCTGCCCAGCCCAGGGCAATTCATCAGCGGAATACCTGGCCTGCCTCACAGGACACAGAGGTACTGGGCCCAGTCCAGCCCAGAGCCCCAGAGCTGCTCATCAGGGAGCGGCCAGCATGGCTGAAGGTTTTTGGAGAATTTGAGCTCTGCCCATCAGAGCACAAGGCCCCAGCTCCACAGTTCAGGGGTGTAGCCACGTGACAGGTCCTGGAGGTTCTGAACTCTGCCCAGCCAGAAGGAAAGCACCGGCACCATACTCCGGGGGCACGCTCTGGATAGCCCCGCACTCCAGAGGCTCTGAACGCGTCACAGCCAGATGGAAGGTTCCAGTGGTGCCACACCCTGAGTTACGCTCTGCCTAGCCACCTGGGTCCTGGAGGTTCTGAACTCCACCCAGTCAGGCAAGGCACCAGTGCTACACCCCAGGGGTGCATCTCTGCTAGCCACCTCAGTTGCGGAGGTTCTGAACTCCACCTAGCCAAGTTCTAGGGCCCAGTGACATGCTCCGGGGGTGTGCCCCTGCTAGCTGCAGAGAGGATAAAAGCTCTGCCCAGCTGAACATTCCAGAACAACCCAACAAAGTACATCAGGGGAACACATGGCAAGTCTCACAGGACACAGAGCACAAGGATCTGGTGCCATAGTCTGGGGGTGTGCCCTGGTTAGCCAAGGGGATATTGGAGGATTGAAGCCCTACCCAGTGCAGCATTCCAGTGCAATCCATCGAGAAGCTGCCTGGCCAGCCACACAGGTCCCAGAGGAAAATGACAAAACAAAAGAGCAAGATGGTCTTAGTCCTCCAACTCACTGAGAACAAACCCAAGAGATGCTGAAATGGAAGACTCTGGAAATTGCACAACTGAACTTTCTGAAGTGATAGCAATTGAAGTAAAGAAACAACTCCATGAAGCTATAGAAGAAATCAGAGCAGAAATAATCTTTCAGGTAAAAAAAGAAACGACAAACATTATGAGAGAAATGCTGTGTGTATCTAAAGAAGATCAAGACAAAAAAATAGAAGAACATAAGAAAAAGACAGAAACTTTGAATGAGCAATATAAGACACAATTGAAAACATGAAGCAAATTCAAAGGGATATTCAGGAAATTAAAAATTTCACTGAAAGTTGGCAAAACCGCTTGAATGAAGCTGAAGATACACCCTTAGACCTTGAAGACAGCATGGAAGCTTATGATCACAAAGAAAAGATCTCTTGAAAATAACAAGGAAGTGCTGTGCTGTCATTCCCCCTGCTCAAAATAAAGTTGTTTCTTAACTATATCTGTCTGCTTTGCCTGTGTAGCAGCCAGGGATCCTTGGTCTCATACATGCTGAAAAAAAAATAACAAGGAACCAGGGAACAACAATTCAACAACTGCAAGACGATGCCAAGAGAAACAATGTAAGACTGATAGGTATCAACAAAAAAACAGGGGTCAATACAAATGACCTGCAAAGACTATTTGTAGAAATAATAGCAGAAAAATTTCCAAACATGGGAAGAGAATCTGATGTATGGATGATGAGGCACACAGAACTCCAATTAACCATAACTAAAATAAATCTGCACCCACACATATAATAATTAGGATATGAGAAATTCAGCAAAAGAACAGAATACTAAAAGCTGTCAGAAAAAGAAACAGATCACATGCGAAGGAAAGCTTATTGGAATTACGACAGACTTCTCAACACAAACCTTCAAGTCAAGAAGAGTTTAGAGTGAAGTATTTCAAATCCTGAAAGAAAGTAACTTTCAATACAGATTGATATAGCCTGCAAAACTATCTTTAAAAACTGATGGTGAAATAAGGTACTTCCACAACAAAGAACAACTGAAGAAATTCACGGCCACCAAACCAACACTACAAAGAGTACTGAAAGACACTCTAGAGAGAGACAAAGATAACTACAATCCCAAGAACAACAGCAAAAGGAAACCACTGAACAAGGTAAACAATTAAACAGAAAAAAGTAGAAAACCAGCAACAGAAAGATAAAATAACAGGGATGAGTCAGTACATATCAGTTATATCAATCAACGTAAATGGTCTCAACTCACCAATAAAAAGAAACAGACTGGCAGAGTGGGTTAAAAAACAAAATCCAACAATATGCTGTGTACAAGAAACACATTTCACTCAAAAGGAAATTTACAGACTAAAAATCAAAGGATGGAAAACAATACTCCATGTAACAGGAACCCAGAAAATAGCAGGGGTAGCTATTATGATTGCAGACAATGAGAACTTCAAACCAAGAATGATCAAAAGAGATAAAGAAGGTCACTACATACTTGTTAGGGGAAAACTTCAAGAGGAAGAGATAACAATCATAAATATATATGCACCAAGTATGGGAGCACCCAACTATGCAAGACAAATCTTAACAGACATGAAAAATCAAATAAACAGTAATACAGCTATAACAGGGGACCTTAACACCCCATTGTCACAGAGAGACAGATCAACCAAACAAAAAATTAGCAAAGAAGTAACAGAACTGAATCAAACTTGTGAACAAATGGACCTAGTAGATGTGTACCGAGTGTCCCACTCAACAACATCAGAATATACATTCTTCTCAGCTGCACATGGGTCATTCTCTAAAATAGATCATATACGAGCCCAAAGAACATGCTTAAGTAAATGCAAAAGAACTGAAATAATTCCATGCATATTATCTGATCATAGCAGAATAAAATTGGAAATTAATGACAAAAAAACCACACCAGAACCCCATAAACACATGGAAATTACATAACACTTTCCTAAACAATCAATGGGTCACAGAAGAAATTAAACAAGAAATTAAACAATATCTACAATCAAACGAAAATGCAAATACAAATCACCAGAATCTGTGGGATACAATGAAAACAGTCCTCAGAGGGAAATTTATAGCACTAAACTCCCACTTCAGAAAAACGGAAAGAACACACATAAACAAACTAATGATGCACCTCACACTTACAGAAAAAGAAGAGCAAGTCAAGCCCAAAGCCCAAAGAAGGGAGGAAATTATCAAGATCAGAGCAGAAATTAATGCAATTGAAACTAAGAAAACAATACAAAGAATTAATGAATTGAAGAATTGGTTCTTTGAAAGAATAAATAAAATAGATAAACCCCTAGTCAACCTTATCAAAACAAGGAAAGAAAAAACTCAAATACATGCAATAAGAAATGAAATAGGTGAAATCACTAAAGACATTGTGGAAATACAGAAGATCATCAATACCAACTTCAAAAACCTTTACTCCCATAGGTTTGATAACACAGAAGAAATGTACAGATTCCTAGAAATGTATGAATTACCAAAGCTGAATCAAGAAGATGTAAAACTGCTGAATAACCCAATTTCAGCTAATGAAATTGAAAATGTAATTAGAACCTTACCAACAAAGAAAAGCCCAGGTCCTGATGGATTCACAGTTGAATTCTACAAGAAATTTAGGGAAAACTTAATGCCAACACTCTTCAAACTCTTCAATGAAACTAAAAGGGAAACAAGTCTCCTAAACTCATTCCTGGAAGCAAGTACTACCCTAATACCAAAACCACAAGAAGACCCAACCAAAAAAGAAAATTATAGGCCAATCTCCCTCATGAACATAGATGCAAAAATTCTCAGTGAAATACTCGGAAATACAATGCAGCAAGTCATCAGGAAGATTATACACCATGATCAAATGGGATTCATCCCAGGAATGCAGGGATGGTTCAACACAATGCAAATCAATAAACGTAATACACCATATCAACAGAGCCATGGACAAGAATCCTATGATCATCTCAAGAGATGCAGAAAAAGCTTTTGACAAAATCCAGCACTCATTCATGATTAAAAAACCCTACAGGAAATTGGAATAGATGGTCTCTACCTCAACCCGATAAAAGTCATATATCATAAACCAACAGCCAACATCTTACTAAATGGACAAAAACTGAAAACTTTCTACCTTGCCGCAACTCATGCGGCTCCTAAGGTTCTTGGGGTGAAGGACCATGAGAGGATGAGAAAATGAAGACAGAGACAAAGCTGGAGTCAGGTGGAGCCCTTATCCTCCTGATGGGAGGAAAGGAACTGCTCAACCAATGTTGCAGGTTTATTTACACACAGGGAAGGATGATGTCAATTTCAGCCCCTCTGCCTAGCAACCCAGGCCTGGAATGTTTAGGAGCCTCCTGTTTTGCTAGGCTGTGGGAGTGTTTTTCAGGTGGTTGACCCAGGTGCTCTTTGTTACTTTGGTAAGGTCATGTCTGGGTCATTTTCCAGCTTCAAGGGCTCCCAACACTACCTAAAATCAGGAACAAGACAAGGATGTCCATTATCACCACTCCTATTCAATATAGTTCTGGAAACATTAGCCAGAGTAATTAGACAAGAGAGAGAAATAAAAGGAATAAGGATAGGAAAGGAAGAAGTGAAATTATCATTGTTTGCAGATGATATGATACTCTACATAAAGACCCCCAAAAATCCATTAAAAGTCTTCTAGATGTAATAACCAAATTCAGTAATGTAGCTGGATACAAGGTCAACACTCAAAAATCAATAGCATTCCTATACACAAACAATAAACTCACTGAGAGAGATATAAGGGAAACCACACCCTTCACTATAACATCCAAAAAAAATGAAATACTTAGGAATCAATCTAATAAAGTAAAAGATCTATACAGTGAAAACTACATTACTCTGAAAAAGGAAATCAAAGAGGATTTCAGAAAATGGAAAGATATTCCCTGTTCATGGATAGGAAGAACAAACATCATGAAAATGGTCATTCTCCCAAAATTGTTACACAGATTTAATGCAATTCTAATCAAAATACCACTTGTGTACCTCACAGAGCTAGAGAAATCATCCCTAAAATTCATCTGGAACCAGAAGAGACCTAGAAGAGCCAAGGCAATTCGGGGCAAGAAAGCTAAGACAGGAGGCATCACAATCCCTGACTTGAAACTATATTACAATGGTACTGTGATAAAATCAGCATGGTACTGGAATCAAAACAGACCTCAAGATCAATGGAATAGATTAGATGATACAGCCACAACTACAAACACACTAAGCCACCTCATCTTTGACAAAGGGGCCAAACATGTACACTGGAAGAAAGACAGCCTCTTTAATAAGTGGTGATGGAAAAACTGGCTTTCCATATGTCATAAACTAAAACTAGATCCATGTCTATCACCATGGACTAAACTAAAGTCAAAATGAATCAAAGATCTGAATATTAAAACAGAGACACTAAATCTGCTGGAAGACAAAGTAGGTAAAAATCTTGATGACATAGGAATAGGCAGAAAGTTCATGAACAAAAATCAAACTGCACAGAGCCGGGCGTGGTGGCACATGCCTTTAATCCCAGCACTCAGGAGGCTGAGACAAGAGGATCATTGTGAGTTCAAGACCAGCCTGGACTACAAAGTGAGTTCAAGGCCATCCTGAACTGCATAGTGAGACCCTGTCTCAAAAAATAGGCCTGGGGATTTAGCTCAGTGGCCTAAGCACCTGCCTGGCAGGCACGAGGTTATGAGTTTGATTCCCACTACAAAAAAAAAAAAAAAAAAAATCGAACTGCGTGGGAAATACTTCCCAGAATTAACAACTGAGATCTCATCTTATTAAAGAGTTTTTGTATGTCAAGGGAAATCCCCAACAGAGTGAAAAGAAAACCCATGAATTGGGAAATATCTTAGCCAAGTATCCCTCAAAGGACTTCAATCTAAAATATATAAAGAATTAAAAGAAATCAGGCCCCAAAAATTCAAGGACCCAATCCAAAAATGGGCATCTGAGATGAATACACACTTCTCAGAGAAAGAAATACAAATGGCAAATAAATATATGAAAAAATGTTCAACATCAATGGTCATTCGGGAAATGCAAATTAAAACAACGCTGAGATTCCATCTCACTCCAGAAAGAATGGCCAAGATTAAAAGATCAACCAAGAACAAATGTTGGAGGTGCTGTGGAGAAAAAGGAACTCTTCTCCACTGTTGGTGGGAGTGTAGACTGGTGCAACCACTGTGGAAATCAGTGTGGAGATTCCTCAAGAAGCTAGGATTAGAGATCCCATTCAACCCAGCTATCCCACTTCTGGGCATTTTCCCAGAAGAATTCAAAACATCATACCACAGTGATATCTGTGCACCCATGTTTATAGCAACCCAATTTGTAATAGCTAGATCTTGGAAACAACCCAAGTGCCCATCAAGCGAAGAATGGATAAAAAATGTGGTATTTTCATACAATGGTGTACTACTCAGCTATTAAAAAAGATTGCATCAAGAGTTTTATAAGTAAATGAACATGACTGGAGACCATACTCATAAGTGAAATAAAGCAAACTCACATGTGTAAATACCATATTGTCTCCCTAGTGAAAGAAACTGAAAAAGTATATCTGATCCAAAATCTACAATAAATACTGTATAACAGTAAGAAACTGCTCAAAGAGGAAAAGTAATTGGGATAGGGGAAAGGAGGAAAGAAGGAAGGGGAAAGGAAAAAGACATAAATTTGTATATATGTATACATAAGATAGTTAAAATGACTATACTACTAAATGTATTAGTTATTGGAAAAGAACAGTTAATGCTCATATAATTAGATCAATTTTACATGTCTATATCTGTTAATCTAAGCAACCCTTTTGAAGGTAATGATACGCAACATTACAACCATTGTCAAATTCCTACCATCTTGTTTTGTAAACCTATAATGTTATTGTATTGGATTTGTTGTTGTTGTTGTTTGTCTCTTTTGCTTTTTGTTTTTCTTTTCTGTGTCTTTTTTCTCTTAAATAAAAAATAATAGTATCAAAAAGAATAACACATTTAGGAATAAAATCAACCAACTATATACTGAAAACTATAGAAAGTTAAAAGAATTAAGGAAGACACCAGTAAATTTAATGATATTTCATGCCACATTCTTGAATTGGACTATTTATTTATTTATTTATTTATTTTTTGTGGCACCGGGAATTGAACTCACAACCTCATGCCTGCCAGACAGGTGCTTAACTGAGCCAAACTCCCGGCAGAATTGGACTATTTAATATTATTAAGATATCAGTACTACCCAAAGTGACCTATAGATTCTATGCAATTCCTATCAAAATGTCAACAGCATTGTTTTTTCAAAAATAGAAAAATGTATACTAAGATTCATGTGGAGTTTCAAGGCACCTGAAATAGCCAAAACTATCTTGAAATAAAAGAACAAAGTTGGAGGTATTACACTTACTAATTTTAAAACTTTGTATAATGCTACAGTAATCCAAACAATGTCATGAGGCTGAACAGAAGAATCTTAGTAACTCTGGGAAAGAGGAATCAGGGAAGTAAAGGAGACACTATTTTGAGGAGAGAAAGAGAACAACTTACAGAACTCATAAAGAAGTGATGGGAATCCTAAATAGCATGAAGAATGGGAGACAAATCAGAGAATCAGAAAGGCAGTCCAGAGAAAAGAGCTAAGTAATCTATAACTTCAGCCCCACTTCCCTGGTGAATGGTGTTGGGGACATAGGGAATATGATGCTGCAGATATACAGTAAGTTGGGAAGTACAAATAACCCCAATAATAACAGGAGACCAACAGTCCCAACTTAAAAGCTTTAAATTAAGTTCAAGGATTTGATCTAAAAGTGATCCCTCTGCTTCAAAGAAGGCACTCTTCACTTCTCCCAACTCTAGAACTCAAATTTCCACAACAGCAACTGCTAGATGCCACCTTGGCCTAGGCGAAGAGAGGGAAGTGCTTGGCCCTGTCAGAAGACTTGAGCTGGTGAGTGCCTCGCTGGTTGGAAAATAATGACCTGCAACTTCAGAACAGTGGCTGCCATGGCCACAATCCTGAGACTGTCTATGCTTGTCCCACAGGACCTGGGGACTACAGCCACTATTGTAGAATCCTGGTTTTATCCACACTCACGCATCTGTAGATTGGAAAAGTCCTAGCCAAGCCTTGTGCTAGTGCTTGTGCTCCCTAGTGCAATCTATGGAGGCTCTAGTCATCTAAGACGACAGATATAGCTGCAAGGTTCTAGTCTCACCCATTCCTGTGCGTACAGAGGTGGGAAAAGTTCTGGCCAAGCCATGTGGCTCCAGATCCCATCAGTGTGCTTTCCCTTGGCACAAACTATGGGAAGGCCTTTTGTATCCCACAGTCTCCAGACAGTGGAAACTGATGCAAGATCCCTGTTTCACTCACGTCATTGAACTGGAAACTGGAAGGGCTCCTGACCACAACTTGTGGCTTTACAAATGTGGTAACCACAGCTATAACTCATACCGACACCTGCATATGACTAGTAGGATCTAGAAAAGTTCTCCTAACTAGCCCACAATCTTAGGAGTGGAGCTGCTGATGCAGAAGCCTCAGAATTACTCAAGCTTGTCTCTGGAGAAGAAGGGCAATTCATGTTCTTCAGTTCCAGGACTCTACTTAGTAAAACTGCAAGAAAAAAAAATGCCAGATGTGCAGACATCAGTTTTAATAACACAACAAATACAAAAGGAAATATACACCTTCAGAGAAGAAGCATAATTCTCCAGAAATAGGTATGAATTTGAAGGAAATCTATGATACCTAAGAGAGAATTTAAGATTATAATCCCAAATAAATTCAGTGAAATGCAAAAGAATGTGAACGAACAATACTAAAAAATGAGAAAAACAATCCATGATGTGAATGAGAAATTCAACAGAGAGATAGAAATAATAAAAAAGAACCAATTAGAAATCTTGGAACTTAATAAAATAAAAAACTATAATAGAGAATTTCCACAACAGATTAGAACAAAGGCAAAAAAAAAAAAAGAATTTTGGTACCTGATAACAGACAAAAACAACTGAGAAAGATATATATATATATATATATATATATATATATATATATACATATACACACACACACACACACACACACACACATTCATACATACATATAACAGAAAGAATGCAGAAATCCTAAAAGACTTAAAGGATGCAGTCAAGCAATCAAATATGTTTTGTAGGAATTCCACAAGACAGAGAAAGGGGAAAGGGCACCAAAAATCTATTTTATGGAATAATGGCTGAAAAATATCCAAATCTTCAAGAGACATGGGGCATCCAGATATAAGCAGCTCAAAGGACCCCAGACAGAGTCAAGCAAAGTAGATCTTTTCCAAGGAATATTATAGTCAAAATGTCAAAAAAATAAGACAAAGAGAACCCTAAAGACAGCAAGACAGGATCAGAAAGAACCTCAGCCAGAAGAGAAACTATGTCTTCCCATGAAGCTAGCTCCGCTATGCTGATGGGTAAGAGCCTCAGCCAGAAGAGACACAAAGCCTTCTTGTGAAGCAGGTTCTGCCTTGTGGATTGGAAACAGCCTCAGTCAGAAGAGAAACCATGCCTTCCTGCGAAGCAGGCTCCACCATGCTGATGGGTAAGAGCCTCAGCCAGACGAGAAATCCTACTTCCTGTGAGTCAGCTGGTGTGCAGACTGAAAACACAGAAGAGCATCTCCCCTACCCCCGCTGCTTATTTGGAGGACCCAGGGTGAGATGATAGCAACTGAGGGGAAGGGAATAGCTTGATGCTTGTATTGTTTGGTTGTCTCTGCAGGGCTGGGGCTGGTGGTCTAGGCGTCTGCTTGGAGGATGGCAGTGTGCATTGTGACAACTGTGGAGGATTTCCTCCTGTCTTGTTTTTGAAATTCAATGTTTTGTTCCATTTTGCTGTTTTGTTTTATCCCTGGCATCTGGTAACCTGAGCAACTAATTTGAAGATAACAATGTGCAGTACTGCGCTCATGCTTTTGTTTTGTTCCAATGTATTGTTTTGTTTTATTCAATGTTATGCTTTGATTGGTTTTATTCTGTTTCGTTTTACTTGATTTTTCTATGTCTGATGATATGGACAACTATTGTGAAGACAGCAAGATATATTATGGTAGCCACTATTGATTTCTTATTATCCTGTTTTGAAGTCCTGTACCACTTTCACTGCTTTGTTTTGATAGGCTTTATTCTGTTTTGTTTTGTCTGATTCTATTCTCTTAAAGAAAAGACAGCAAGACAAACACATCAAGTCAATATAAGGGGAGATCCATCAGACTTACAGCAGATTTCTCAATAGAAACCTTACAAAATACTAAACCCACACCCCCAAAACAAAAATCAACAACAACAGCAAAAAGCTCCCCCTGCCAATCAGAATACTATACCCAGAAAAATTACCTTTGAAAACCAAAGGAGAAATAGTCTTTCCCAGATAAGCAGAAACTGAGACAATTCATCACCACCAGACCATCCTTATGAAAAATAGTAACCCAATGTTAGAAATAAAGGACGGTAACTACCATCATAAAAATATAAGCATTTTTACAAAACGTGATTCAAAAATATGATGAATGCTGCTGCTGGTGCCATCCAATGAAAAGGTGGCCTTGTAAAAATATTATCACATGTCTTCATTCACCTTATTCACTCTATGTAGCACCATGTGACTTCTGGCTCTTCCCCAAAGTGAAAATGACCATGAAAGACAAACATTTGGAATAGATTTTGAGTTGACTGAGGCAGCCAGAGCAGCACAAGCAAAATTGCACAGGAAAGAGGACTTCTAGAACCTCTTCAGAAAGTGGCAAGAACAATGAGATAAGTATGTTCAAAGCAAGAGAAAGTATTTTGAGAGGTATTAATGGCAATATATCTTTGACTGTAATTAAATTTTAGAAATTTAAATACTTACCATATATTTTAATTATACCTTGTACATGAATATACAATACTCACTAGGAGAACAGATACACAAAAGAGAAAGGAACAAGAATTAGAATTCAAATGGCAGAAAACTACCAAATCACAAAAATAAAAGAGGTGGGAATGACTCAAAAAATACAAAGTAGGAGAATACAGTTTAAAAAGTGAGTTGTGTGTGTGGTGCATGCCTGTAATACCAGAACTATGGGAAGCTGAGGAAGGAAGACAGCAAGTTTGAGCTCAGCCTGGGCAACTTGGCAAGATCTTGTCTCAAAAAAAAGGGACGGGGGGCGCTGTGGGTATTGCTCAGCACAATGGCCCTCAGTTCAATTCCTAGTACAAAACTAAACAAAGTGACAGGAAGAAGTTCATATTTATGAACAATAACCTTGTATGTAAATACATTATATTCATTAATCAAGACATAAACTTGCTGAACGGATAAAAAATAAAACCTAACTATATGTTGCCTACAAAAAATTCACTGTCAAAGATATATACAGACTAAAGCAAAGGGTTGGAAAATGATATATCACAAAAATGGAAATAAAAAACAAGCAGGACAAAACAGACTTCAAATAAAAACCTGTAAAAAGAGACAATGAGCTGGGAGTTTGGCTCAGTGACTTAAGCGCCTGCCCTGGTAGGTGTGAGGTTGTGAGTTCAATCCCCAGTGCCACAAAAAAAAAAAAAAAAAAAAAGAGACAATGAGGGTCATAGTACTTTGACAAAATAGTTAAAATAACAATATATAACAAACATATACATATATGTGTACAACACAGTATGACCCAAATACATATATCAAATATTATTAAATTTATAGGGGAAGATAAATTATAGTACCATAATAGTAGGAGACTTTGCATCCCACTTTCCACAGTGGACAGATGACCCAAACTGAAAATCAGCAAACAAACATCTGACTTGAACCATACTATAAAGCAAGTGTGTCTAATAGATGTTTACAGAATATTTCACTTAATAGCAAAAGAATACATATTCTTCTTATCAGTACATGGAACATTCTTCAGGACAGATCCTAATGTTAGGCTGCAGTCGAGTGTCAATAAATTTTTAAAAATGAAATTACATCATTTATTTTCTGAGACTACAAAGAATTAAAATTATAAATCAATAAAAGAATAATAGATGTGATGTGGGGTAGTTGTTAGAGGGAAAAAGCTTCGTATTGTCTAAAAAGGCTATCTAAGTAAATGAATATGAAGTGTAAAAAAAAAGAATAATAGTACACAAACACATGGAAATTGAATAGCATACTCATAAAAGAACAACTAGAAATATAAGAAAGTAAAAGGGAAGTAAATACATTTTTAGAAATTAATGAAAATGGCAACATGATATACCGAACTGTGGGATACAGCAGATGTAGTATCGAGACAAAAGGAGATAGGAGTATAATTGTATGCACCGAAGTAGAAAGATATCAAACAATTTAACAATGAGCTTCAAAGTTTAAAAAAAAAAAGAACAAATCAAAGTCAGTAGAAGGAAAAAAACAATAAAGATAGAGGAGAAATAAAGCAATCAAAATCTAAAAAAATCCAAAGATCAACAAAACAAAGCACTGTTTTTTAAAAAGATAAACAAAATTGATGAACCTTTAGCTAGACTAACCAAGAAAAACAGAGGACCTAAATAAAATCGATGAAAAAGGAGACAACAATACCACTAGGACCATAAAAATACAAAAAATTGTAAGAAACTAATTATGAACAGCAAAATCTACAAAACCCAGAAGAGAAATGGATACATTTCTGAACATATACATATCAATTGAATCAAGAAGTAAAAAATCTAAACAATAATAATGAGTAATGAGACTGAAACAGTAATTGAAAATCCATCTAAAAATGTCTAGGACTTGATGGCTTCACAGAGAAATTTGCTAAAACATTTGTAGAAAAATCTCAAGTCCTTTTAAACTGTCCAAAAACAATTGACATGGAAGGAACTTCGCCAAACTTTTTTTCAGAAGATCAGTATTACCCTTATACCAAAATCAGACAAAAATACAACACACAAAAAACTGTAGACCCATATTCCTGATGAACATAGATGCAAAAATTCTCAATAACATATAGCAAAGAGCACAGCAAAAAGAGCATACCATGATCAGGTAGAATTCATTCAAGACATGCAAAAAAATGGTTCAACATATGCAAATCAATAAATGTGATGTAATACATCAACAAAATGAAGCACCAAAACCATATGATCATAAAAATGGAAAAATGCTCTGTGTTCATGGATTGGAAGTATCCACATCGTTAAGATGACCATACCACTCAAGGCAATCTATAAATTCAACGCACTTTCCATCAAAATACCAAAGACTTTCTGCATAGAAACAGAAAAAATTAGTAAAATTCATACAGAACCACAAAAGACCCAGAATAGCCAAAGTGATTTTGGTGGGGAGAGGTTGGGGGCAGAAGACATCACAATACCAGAATCAAGACATACTACAAAGCTATAGTTGTTTAAACAGTATGGTACTTGCATGAAAACAGCTACATAGACCAATGGAATAGAAGACAGATGCCAGAAATTACTCTAAATTCATACAGCCAACTGATTTTTTTCTGTACTAGGAATCAAACCCAGGGGCTCTCTATCACTGATCTACATGTCCAGCTTTTTTCAGTTTTATTTGATAACATTTTGCTAAGTTGGGAGAGAAAAATCAGCACCTCCTGAGAATGCATCATGCTGGGTGTGGGAAGATTCAACAAGAAGACAACTAGCCAGCCTTCCTGGTAAGTGGTGCAACAGGTTTCAGGAAGAGAAAAGTTAGTGATTCCCCTGAGCCTACTGATGTGTGGGCTGGGAATCAACCCCCTTCCCTGTAAGCAACCCGCTGGTTCAGAGGACTGTCTAAGTTCATAGCAACTAAAGTACATAAAGCAACTAAATGCTTGTATTGTTTGGCTGGTTTTGCAGGCGTGAGGCCAGCGGTCTGAACATCTCTTGGGAGGATGACACTGCAATACAGCAAATGTGGGGGATTTCCTTCTATCTTGTCTTTGAAATCCAATATTATTCTCACTGTTTTGCTTTATTCTGACTGTTTTGCTTTATTCAATATTCTGTTTTGATTGGCTTTACTATGCTTTGTTTTTGGTTTGATTTTGCTATACCTGATGGAATAGACAACTACTGTGAAGATAACAAGATATACTATGGTAACTATTGTTTTCCTAGTATCCCGCTTTGAAGTTCTGTACCAGTTTAACTGCTTTGTTTTGATTGACTTTGTACTGTTTTGTTTTGTTGGATTTTATTATCTATAAAATAAAATAAAAAGATTTTGTTAAGTTGCTAAGATTTGCTAAGACAAGAGTTTGCTAAGTTCAAGACCAGCCTTGAACTTATGATCCTTCTGCTTTAGTTTTCCATGTAAGCTTGGATTACAGGCATATATCACTGTACCCAGCAAACCAATTGATTTTTGACAGAAGTGCCAAGAACATACAGTAGGGAAAACAAACTCTTCAGGATTAAGTTTCCTGTTGCTAGAACAAAATATTGGATATACACAATTTAAACGAGGAGAGGTCTATTTTGGCTTATGGTTACAGAGCTTTCAGTCCATGGTCAGCTCATTCCAAAGCAGAAACATCATGGTGGAAGGACATTGTGGAGCAAAGCTGCTCAGTGCGTGGTGGTTGGCAAGCAGAGCTCAGAAGAAAGGCAGAGAAATACACCAAAAGCACATCCCAGTGACCCACCTCCAAATGGACTCTATTTCCTAATAGCACATTCACCTATGAATATCAGTGGATTCATATACTGATTAGTGTAATTTATGCATGATTAAATCACCTTTTAAGGCATCTCTTAAACAAGTAAAGTTGACAAGTAAGATAAACTAGCACAAATGGTGCTGGTAAAACTTAATATGAAGAACAATGAAATCAGATCCTTTTCTTTCATCATATACAAAAATCAATTCAAAATGGATCAAAGACTTAAAATTTAAACCTGAAACTATGCAGTTACTACAAAAAAAAAAAAACACACAGGAGAGACACTACCAGACACTGGTGTAGGCAACAAAGTTTTAGATAGTACCCCTAAGTGCAAGCAGCAAAAGTACATAAAAATAGACAAGTGGAAACACACCAAACTAAGAAGCTTCTGTGAAGCCAAAGAATCAATGAACAAAATTAAGAGACATCCTACAGAATGGGAGAAAATATTTCCAAGTTGTATACAAACCAGAGACTGAGAATGACATCCTGAACATATAAGGTATTAAAAAAGCTGAGTACCAAACAAACAAAAACCCCAAAAAACCAAAACAAACTCAACTTTAGAAGTGATCTAAAGAACAAAACAGAGAAACATGGCTGTGGGAATGGAATGAGCTATCCAGCTGTAGAGAAGGCAGCCTGGGAACCTGAAACTTGCCAGAGCTATGTTCTTCCCTGGCCAGTTCTGCATCTGTGGGTTTTACACCCTGGCCACAGCTTCAGACCAACTCTGAACCTGTTCTGCATTTTGTTTCCCTTGGCACAAAGTAGCAGCGGCAATGACTGACTGACCTGTCATGGATGAAGGCAATGCCCTGGCACAGAAGGTAAGGCCAGAAGATCAAATGCTTCAAGGGTAAACAATGGACTGGATCAGCAGTGCTAGCCCCAAGAAAAGTCCATGAATATTGTAAACCGTAGAAACAGTGTGATGTTTTACTCCAAAAGTAACTCCTTCCTCACAGCTGGCCAGAATTGGAAAAGAAACCCAGTGCAGTGCCCATCATATTTGAGAGGGTATAATCAGGAATCATTTTGATAACAGATTAAGACTGAGCCACAAAACTACTTCATTTCAGGGTTTCCAGTGTTTTACTACCACAGTGACAGGGTGAGAGACAGTTACAAAAGACAGATATGGAGAGGGTACAGGCTAGACACAGATACCCTGAGAAGTTTAAACTCAGGTTGGGAAGGACACAGGGTGAGAAGCTAGGCCTGGTGCATGTGGTTTTCAGAGGCAGAAGAATCTGAAAGTGGCATAAGTGCTGTAAGCGCTGGCAGTGAGCTTGAACTCCCAATCTGCTGTCTATATCCAGCATGGAGACCAGTGACACAGCTGCTTTCTGCATCTGCCAACATGAACAAAGATATGTCTTGGCCTGGACAGTTGCCACAGCCTGAGGTATATGGACAGAGGGACTGCTGGAACAAGGGTCCCTCACAAACCCATAGGCCATGAAGCTAGGCAGAGAAAACCATGAATTTCTGGATTCCAAGACTGTACATCCTGGAAGGGAATCATCCATTCAAAAGTACACAGGGAATTTTTTTTTTGTTCAAATTTTTTTCCTTCATCAGTTTTCTGGAGCTTGGAGCTTTTTAAATTTTATTTCTTTTTCTTTTTTTTTTTTTTTTGCGGCACTGGGGATTGAACTCACAACCTTGCACCTGCCAGGGCAGGTGCTTAAGGCCCTGAGCCAAACTCCAGGCCCTGGTTTTTGAGGCAGGGTCGCACTATGTAGCTCAGGCCAGCCTTGCGCTGGCGTTGTAGCCCAAGCCGGCCTCAAACTCACAACGCTCCGCCTACCTCAGCCTCCCGAGTGCTGGAATTAAAGGCTTATTTTTTATTTTTAATTTTTTTCTTTATTTTGTTTTTTCCTTTTCCGTTACTTTAATATAAATTTCTTTTTACCCCTTAATAGAATTCTTTATCACACTTTTCTGTCATCTGCTGCTTAATTTTTCAAATTTTACTTTTATTTATTCTCCTGTTCTAAACCCCATCTTTACTAGCATAACTGATAAGCTTTATTAATCTTTGGATAGTTAATGCTATGGAACTACTGTTGAATTCTTTTATGTTGTTAGCAGTGGTATAGTCATTGCATTTAGTAGATATTTACAGTATGTTTGCCTTGATGTTTATGCCATAATTATAAATCTCTTTTTTATGATTAAGGGTGGTAGTTCTTATGGTTTATCAATATCTGGTTTATCTCCGACACTATTATTGTTGCTGATTTTGTTGCTATTGCCAGTATGGCATAGGTACGGCTATTCATTGGTTTTCCCTGTGTGCAAATACCTGGACTACCTTTGTGTCATTAACAATACTGTGGTCCATTCCTGGAGAACTGGGTACTAGGCCAATTACACTGCATCCTCCCCTCCTAAATTAAAGAAGGTGGTTGAATCTTGGGATAGAGGCAAAAGCCTACAGTTAGTCATGCCCAGAGTGTATCACTGAAAAGCAAACACTAAAGAGGCCTCTCTACTAACAACAAAGTCATTCCACTATAATCAATCAATAAACCTCAGTATATACACACACAACAAAACCCAGAAATATGAGAAAACATGGCAACAAAATGTTCCCAGAAACTCTCAACTCTTCAAAAGCTGATCCATGGGGCACTGATGGGAAGGAAATCAGAAGCCACACAAAAGAGTTATTTGAAATGATAAGAGATTAAAAAAATAGATCAACAAGGTACTTGGTGAGCTCAAAGAAGATATAACAGATAATGAACTTAATAAAACAATCAGCAGATTTACAGAAGACACCAAAAATATCTAGCTGAGCTAAACAAAATGATACGAAACATTAATCATTAGCTTAGCAAAGAATTAGAGTCCATAAAAAGATACTAAAAAGAAATTCAGAAGATTAAAATTTCTGTTGAAAGTATGGGCAGCAGAAGTGAGCAATATAAGACGAAGTGTCAAACGAGGATGGGGTTGATGTTGGTGACCATATGCTCAAAGATATCTTAAAAACAACTAGAGAACACAAAAAGCAGATCCTACAGTTACTAGACGATGCAGAGAAGACTAACCCAAGAGTAACTGGAATTAGAGAAAAATCAAGGGGTAGGACTAATCACAAAAAATCCATTTGTAGAAATAATAGCAGAAAACATTATAAATATGAGAAAGAATTTAATATACAGATAACTAAACCTTACAGAACCTCAAAAAAAGGGGGGAGCTGAAAAAACGGTGGTTGTATTTGAACTTTTTAAAATCTGACTTTTTGTTCAAACACAAGTACTAATACAGATAACAAATGCAACTTACTTGTATGCCAGGGCTCCAGCAAAATGCTTCTGGATATATGTGTCCATTACAGGTCGGAAGTGAAAGTACTTTATATCTCGGAGCAGGTTGATGATGAAAACCTGGTGGAAATGGAGAGTAGGTCACCAAGGTTTGTGAGGCTTCAGACCTATTCCTAGCAGGAAATGGACTCTTACTTCTTTCAGGAGTGGAAAACTCTCAATAATAGTGTTTCCCATGAGCAATGACTGTAAGACCTTCACTATGTGTCTGCCTTGATTTCTGTCTTCCTCCAACCCCCTCCTGGAGCTCATTAGCTTGTGCCTCTGTTACTCTGAGCCTCTCCCCTCACAGTAATGCTGAGTGATGTAATATGGATCTGGGACAGGTAAAATAATACCTATGTATGTGGCATAAATACTAAGGTCTCCTAAAAAACTGGAAAGCGAGGAAAACAAAAAGACTGTTCTGTGAGATAAATCAGGATATGGAAGGCCGTGCCCTTCAGAAATGGGGCTAGTTAGCTAGGGAAGAAGGAAGAAGAAAAGCTAAAAGGGCAAACTGTGCTAGTGCCCATTTCAACTCTCACTTCTGTTCCCTTCTATCAGGCAGACTGAGTTATCTGCTTCTTGAATATACAGCTCTTCCTCAGCTTCTTTTTGAGTTGTAATGTATAATGTTGAATAAACATTCAAATAACTGATCATCCTCACTAAAGCAACCTTCTTAGACTCTGGGTTCAAGGAGGGAGGAGGAAGGAGGCCTGGAAACACCTGGAACTGCATGACCTCTTCAATCAGTTTGAGAATCTGCCCTTCCTGGAGTTTATGTCCCACCTTGTCAGTGAAAAGCAGAATCTTGTTTCCTCTCTTAGTCTCTGGGCCTCTTGCTGGTATAGGCCACTATTTCAAGAGCCAGGCTTAGTGATGACATTGAGGATCCAGAACTATAAAGCCTACATCTAGACCTGACCAAACTTAATTCTAACTTGATCTCCCTGAAAGCACTGTAGGTTTTCCTGGGGTGACACTCCTCAGTGTTTGGTTTCTATTGAATGCACCTGTACCTTCTGTTCACTCACTCTAACAAACTTCATCCCTTAGATTTTCTGAAATGTGACAGGAATAATTAATAAAAATGAAAAGTCAGAAAATGACTTACCAGAGACTGAAAAACCAACAGGCCATATTTCTCAGTATTATCATCCAAAATCACAAACAGTGTATCTAAGATGTCCTGCAAAAACTGAAAACAATATAAAAAGCAAAGGGTTCAGGTCTCAAGCCCTTGCATGCATAATCAAATTTCCATATGCTAATGAAATCATCTCCCAATAAACAAAGTGGAAGATTTCCTGATATATTAAAATATGACTTAAGAATCGTGTACTACTATATCCTGCACCTAGCTAAGGGTTAATTAGATGAACTTGGAGTGTGTTCCTATAGCCCAAGGACCCTATGAAAGACTCAGAATCTCTCTTTTGGGTAAGGCAATTACATAAGAAAACAGGACAGTCACACAGAACAGAAATTTTTAAATAAAAATAGATGCAGTAATTCTGATGCCAGATTCACTTTGAGAAAGAGTTCACTTTCCTGGGGTCCCAGAGATCAGTAGTCTTTTGTTTACAGTGGCCTCAAGATATGGAGTACACTGAGATGACACTATGGCAAGGTCAACTTTACCTACAGAAACTATTATTATCCAAGGAGAAGGGAGAATGCAGCTGATCAGGGCTGTGAGCAAGGGTAAAATACTATATCAGGCAGTATTCATTTTGATTTTTTAAAATTTTTATTATTTTTTTTTTTATTTGTGGCATCGGGGATCGAACTCACAGCCTCACGCCTGGCAGACAGGTGCTTAAGCCACTGAGCCAAACTCCCAGTCCTTAGGCAGTATTCATTTTACTGTTGTGTTTCGAGCATGTTTCTTTTTTATGAGTTGTAAAAACAAAGAGAGATAAAAACACATACTGATGGATGCTTAGAATCTTTAAAAATCAAATCCTGTCATTCAAATCCCAATTTAAATGATACGATGTTTATAATTTATTTTTAAAACAATATGAATTATAGATTAGGGTATTGATGGGTCAGGACTGGCCATGGTTTAATGTTTGTTGAAAACAGGTGAGAGATACATCTAGGATTCTTTATACTATTATCTACTATTGGGTATGCCTGAAACTTTTCGTTAAAAAGTAACAACAAATGTCAAAATTCCAGCACATTCTCTTTAGGTTGACTGAAGTTTTAAACCAGAAATTCCTTCTCAGGAATATGACAACTCATCTTTAAAAAGACCACAGACTTCTTAATACCTTATCTGCATACTGGTTGATATTTTTAATATGTTTAAAAGGGAGTCATGAGTATGAATTTAAATTTCAAAACTAGCGTTAGTTTATCTGTGAAAACTAAAATATTCATGACAATCTGATCAATTGATTAAAACCAAATTCACATAATAGCTTCATAAAAGTACATGACTTCAAAACTGTTCCTCTTTTGAAGACACTGTATTGTGCACTGTTGAGTCAGTGTAGCTGTGAAATCAAAGTGCAGCAAGCAGCTCATCTGTGCTCATTGCTTTGCATTTGTAATGGCAGGGCTCACTGTGGACAGGGTGCCTTCTTGAGATTTAATCTGTAGCCTGCATTCTATTGCTCTTGTTGATGACTGAAAACACCTCCACTTTTTCTCAGTTGGGTCAGTTCATTGTGTAGGACTCAACTGCTGGGCTTTCCACCACTAGGAAACACCTGGGGTGTTCTTGAGCTAAAACCAGGAGGGCAAACATTTTGCCCAGAGAAGCCCTTCAAAGATACCTGGGGACTGGCTATGTTGTTGTCAGTTTGCTTAGGGGCCTTTAGATGGGAGATGGCAGAAAGGGGTCTGGAGGAAGCAGGTGACATAAAGGATAACAAAGGGGCTAAGGACAGTTTTGTTACCATAGATTCTAAGAGGGAAAGATAGGGCAAAATCAGCAGCTGCAAGTAAGTGGACAGTATTTAGAGTTTTTACAATAATGAGAGTACAGCCAGAAAAACATAAAGCTGAGTTTGTGGTAAAAGGGCTATTAAGTAAGGAAAATGAGAAAGAGGCCTAAAGTTCACAGGAGACCTGAGGAACGTAGGTAGCACAAAATATTGGTTGTCTCTGAGGATGCTTTTCTATTGCCCTCTGATTATCACTTTGCTCTCCAGGAAGAAAAAGTCATAAAATAGAGTTTATAACTTAAATACAATTTTAAAGAGACAATAAACATTACGTATACTTAAAAAATAGCTAACAAAAATTAAAAGAAGAAAAATCTCCAAACCTATTCTTATTCAAGTATGATGTACTTGGAGAAATAGTCTTAAGAGGCTTACTAGCAGAAATTGTGTGAGGATAAGGTCTTCTGATCTGATTCTTTCTCAGACAGTAGGTTAGAATTGGGTGAAGGACATACCTTAACAATTTCCTCCCCACTGACATGCCGCAACCGCCCTAGGATGTCCATAATCCGATCTGGGAAGGCCTTCCATTTCAGGAGAGCAAGGAGGTCCACTAAAAAGCAAGCCCAAAGGATGGTGAGCACTGGCCCTTAGAGGTCAAGTAAGGCCCAGATTCTCTCAGACAAGTATAGGTAGGAACAGAAGTTGAATGTAACACAATGGACTCCTGCTGAGATTAGAGGCAGAGATAAATCTGTATACCCTAGTTGTACACTGGGGAGCTAATAAAACCATAGGAAACCTTATAGGCAGCTATTGCTGAGTGACTCCTTCAACTTCAAATGAAAAGAGACCTCTTATTATTATAGAATGAAGAAGCAATTTCATTCTCTGACAACATGCATAAGCAATGTAGATCTGACAGCTAAGGACAATGAAGGGTGCTACCCTGCATGTACCATTACCTACCATTCTGGGTGAGTTTGGTAGAAGACAGCTGTGTGGAAATGAAGAAGGACTCTTTGGTGCTGCGCTGGAAGATGAGGCTGGAGGGGATATTAGGGCAGCCATTGTAATCTTCTTTGCAGCAGGGCAGGCCCAGGTAGAGAGCATGGTTATTAAAAGTGCTATTTTCATCACACTGTAGGCAAAAAGAAAAATGACAGCATGTTTCCTTAGACACAAGCTAAAGCCAATCCCAGGGGATTTCTAAATTGATGTTTGCTGTCATCTACCAAAGGCTGGACCTTGGGGCTCAGGTCCTCTTGGAAGAGTGCCTTCTGTTCAGAAAACTCCTAGAACAGCTCATGTGCCTTTTAAATAGAACATGATGGGGTATGTGGTGTCCACCTGGTATACTAACAACCTTGGGTAGTTTGCTATGCTGTGATAGCTGACAATGCCATGATTTCAAATAGCAGGTCTCAGAATGTACTTGCACAGACCACAGTGACATAGATAGGATGGTAAGAGATTTCTATCCAATGAAGTGGGAGGTGCAAAAAAAAATACGGCAAGTTGACATTAGTTGTGGGAGGAAGGTCAATGCACTTAGAAAACAAGTCTACCCACACAGTTGTCTTACCGTCACCCACTAGTGCACCACTCTGAATCCTGGTCTGCCCAGTGAAAGCCACCTGAGAACCTCGTGTGTGAGCGCAGAAGGAGCAGGGATGAAAGGCAGCCAGGCCTCATACCTTGTACACATAAAGTTCATGAATATCATCTGAGAGGGTGGTGCCATCATCACGCATCAGGGGTGAGAATGCAAAACCAAAGAGTTTCTTTTCTCCTTTGTCTTTTGCTGAAATCACAGTGAAATGTCAGGTGTTATTCCCTTCCCCTTTTAATAGAAACTCCCCTTGTGCTTGTCACCTACACATCTTTGTCCCTTACTTCTTTCACTTACTAGGTAGCAAGCTCACTACAGAAATGATAAGAAATATGCTGGGTGAGTTTATACTTGGAATGTATACCCTGGATCTAGGTAGCCTATATACCTAGATCCAAACAGAAAGTAAATTGCTGGTCTTGAAGAACCAGGGCGTCTTTAAGAAGCATCTTAATAGGTACAAAGGAAACATCCAAAGGAGAATTGCACTGGATATATAAGATACTAAGAAGGGCCAATACAAATCCCCTGGTTTCAAATCACTGCTTTGGCAGCACAAAGAATGATCTCTGATGACATTCTGTATCTGAGTATTCATTTATACCCATTCCCTCATTTTCTTGCCTCAACAAAAGAATTCTCTTAATTCCATTCTAGAGAGGGGAGTTATAGTCCTAGTTTCAAGGGAATGTGGAGGGGAAGTTCACTTACTGGAACAATGTCTGAACTCAAAGCGTAGGTGGGAGCCCCGAAATCTGTCAATGGGAATAGGCAATTTGATAATTTCTCCCCAACGAGGACTATTACTATGATAAAGAACAAAGGAGTGATAGGAACTCCTATTTGGCTCTCCTGAACCCAAGCTGATGCAATCCTGGAAGAAACAAATAAATTAAGGTGTTATCTTCATGGAGAGAGAATCTGAATTTCTCTTGTGTCACTAGGACCCTTTACTTCCCCTGTGTGAAGGCCTTGTTTTCATACCAGGATAAATCTATGAGATGTGAATATATCTGACTTAAATTCAGTAATTTTATAAGTAGTTGTGTAGATGGTATAAGCAGTTAGAAGTCACAGTGCTCCTGGTTTTCCTTGGGTCATAAGTAACCCCACAGACTGGTTGACAAATTGGAAAGGGGCTGGGTGGTGCATCTGAATCACTAAAAAATAGACTCTTCTCCTTCACTGAAAAAAGAAAAGATAAGATTCACAAGAGAAATCAACTATATGTACCATTTTATAAATCAGGAAGAATAAAATTACAAAGTGGAGAACTTTCCCCCTAATTTTCCTTGGCCCAGTTTTAGACTGGAACTTTTGGTCACCCTGTGCTGACTTCTCTTAAGTATGAGCAGATTTAACTAGACTCTATCTCCCAGATAATGCCCTGAAGATGCAGTCTCAGCACTGTCTGTGCCCCTACCCTGGAGGATAGGAAGTACTGGTGAATACAATCAGGAACAGCTCCCCGTCCACATAGGGTTGGTACAAACGACGGACGGCTGTACTGCTTTTGGCAGTCTCCATGCAAGCCATAAGCATGCCTAAGTTCTTGAGTTCGGTTTTTTAAATGACACACAAATCACTGTTTTTATCACTATTTCAACATTTTCCTCTATTCCTTTCTAGTTTTGGGAGGTGACTTTAATTAATTTTCTTTTTTGTCTGTAAAAGGGGGTGATCACTTCTGCCTACTTTAGGGTGGCTGTTGCCATCACCCATAAATGAGGTTTATCAAAGAATTATTTGCCTTCTATCTCATGTACACTGCAACCATGATGACTGAGGGGAAAACTGACACAAAAGCAAGAGAAAAACAATAGCATGGGTCTCCATTTTCCAGGAAGAGTAATAGACGATCCCTTTATTACATCAGCTGGAAACAATGTTCAGGTTTAAACCTGCTGTTCTTTGTCCTATAAAGGTAATAGTTGAGTGTTTAAGTCCCACCTTGACCAAAGTGCAAATATACTATTCTGTGTTAGTTCAAGGAACAAAAAGACAAAGCGCGACCTTATAACAGTTACCAAAGGTAGGCAGGTCTAAGAGAGGTGGAATGGCAGAAGAGGTAACATGTAGGACAGAACCAAAGGGAATAGGTCTCAACTGGAGCAGGAGGGATTTGGACCAGACACTAGGAAAATTTTCTGTAAAGGCTAACACCAGAAGTCATTATCAAAGTACACTGTAGGGTTTCCTTGGGAAAAAAAAAGGTAGAAAAGAATGCATATGGGTGGTTTGAGTTTAGTAACAGGCCTTTCACAGAAACACTAGAATTATTATATTAGCTTCCTTTTGGAATGACTGGCTGACAAACCTTACCTTCAAGATTTCTCCATCTGCATAAAGCACATACATGGTCACTTCAATATTCTTTTGTACACTCTTTCCCCCTCTCTCAAAATCCCCCTTCTCCAGGGTCAGGTATAAGTCATTGCGGATATCACCTGTGAGGAGAGAAATGCCATGTCCTCATGACCACATCGTGCACCATTTACATGGAGGACCAGACGAGCATTTGGGTCCCAGGGGCTCAGCGGGTATTCAGGGCATTCCAAGCTTGGTTAATAACAATGGACAGTCTACCAGTATCATTTTAGCAGTACTCAGGAAGGTTAGTTATGTGTTTTCTAAGCCTGAATCCTAAAGGTGAATTCTCCTAGGAGAATTTTCTCTTAGACTACCCAGTCTTTCTCCTCTCCAGAAAAATGGCTGCAAACTAAGCTGTATAAGAGAGAAGCTTTTTTTTTTTTCTTTTGGTACCAGGAATCAAACTCAGGACCTCACACTTGAAGAGAGAAGTTTTAGAATCAGCAGGAATAACACTTTTTTGAAATCATGTCTGTCTTAATTGCTTTTAATTTCTATGGTTCTTTTTGCTAATTTTTCCTCATTTTTTTCACAAGTTTTCTTTTTACAATTACTGAAACCTCTGAGTCCAACTAGAGGATACATCATTCATTCCTCTGGAGGCTTTGCTCCAAGTCTCATTCCGTGCTGGAGGACCAGACCAAGATCACAGGACTACTTGTCAGTATTTCTTCTTTTTGTGCGCAAAGCACAGGTGTGACAACAATGGAGCAGAAATCTGCTGCTCTTGTTGCTTTTCTGTCCATTTTGCGTCTGTGCTACTCAAGACTGAGCTGAAGAAGCTCAAATTCTTAGGTCCAAAATGATTCAAATCAGGGTCAGAGATACAGTTCAGCAGCACAAGCGCCTGCCTGGCAAACACAAGATTAAGTTTGATTCCCGGCACCAAAAGCAAAACAAAACAAAAGCAAAAACAAACAAACAAAACCCAAAATGATTCAAGTCACATCTGCTTTTTGGGAGACAAGGATATCTATTCATGTACAAGAAGAGTTTATTTAGGTTGCTCTAAATCTGTAACAAGATCAGTTTTATCCATATATTCTAAAGAAAGGCTTTTGGCTTTTTAAAAACAGGAAAAACTGGAGGGAAAAACTTCAAAAGAAGAAAATGGCAAAGAAAAACAGGTAAGACCAAAGTAAAGATGTGTTAGCAGCCTAAAAGAAACTAAGTGAGAGTGATGAAACAATTCGCAGGGCAAAATATTTTTCTACTTCCATTCTTGGAAAAACTGGCACATTAAAGTCTGTTAATCACTCAGAATCCCAATTACAGGAACAGGGTTTGCTTTTGATTAGCAAGTGAGTCTTGTGGTTTGGTAAGAGATACATGACAACACCCTCTCTTCTGCACCATTTATCTTAATTGTAGAAGCATCTGAATGTCTCTCTTGCACGAAACAAGAATGGAACAGGACTGGCATATATGGACAGCTTTGTTTTGGTGTTTTCTTGCTAAGTCCTTCCATTCTTCCAGTCATCTTCTTATTTTGTAGTGCAGTTTTGTAATCACAGTTATATGCATGTATAATCAAGAGTTTCAAAATACTGTCTCTAGTGGAGAAGAGCAGACCATGCCAATGAAGTATACTCTGGGAGCCCTGAGAATTTTCTCCAATGTGTGAAAGTTATCCTGCTTTCAAACAGCCCTGAAGCTACCATAAACGGAAGAGGAAAATATGTACAAAAATCATACACAAATGCAATTGTTGCATATGTGGGCCAGCCTTGAGGATGTCCATCCTTGTAGTCTACTCAGACTTTCCTCCTGAGTTTGGTAGAGGCTGTGATTTGAATTCTACTGAGTTTGGAACCTTAATCTTCTTCCTTCGGATATCCCTGCTTGGGCCCTTCTAGCATATCATTGATAGTACTCAGGTGTGCAGGTGGTTTGAGGTAAGGTAGCTAGAAAGAAAAGAAAATCAAGTTTATCAGGACACAGGCCAAATAAAACCAGTCCTGAAAGTACTGATACCATATTCTGATGAAAGTCTTTCAGTTATATATTAACTTTTCTATAAAATTTAAGTAATTATTTGATTTCTAGAATGATTTGCTGTTAATAGTCTAGAGATATTTAATGACTTAATATAAAGATTAAGTGCCTGGTTAACCCTCTCTGGAAGTTATTCTCAAGATAATCTATGTTGCTTTTGAAAGCAGATATCTACTGTTTACTAGTGATATGCTTCTAGGTTGTACAGACACTTTTAATTTCTACAGTTCTATACACAGGCTAACCATGCTAAAATAAACATCCCTGAAATGAATTGTTCTAAACTTTTCTTAGCAATACAGGCCACAGAATACTAATAACATTAGGCATTATCTTGGAGACTGTTAATGATAGAATTTGATGTGTTGGATTTATAGAGTAAGATTACAATTTACTAGCAGGACATTCTAAGCCAAAATGCCAATTTCAAAATGGAATCATTGAGCTGGATATTCCCAGTTTTTATTCTTTTTTGGTGACTGTCTACTTGAGAAAAAACTTTAATACAAGTAAAATACCCCCTGAGTTACGGACTGAAGAAACTTGATTTTACTAGGTCTTGGCTGCTTTTTGTATGGAGAACAGACTTTCCAAGATCATGACTGTTTTCAGTCAGAATATGTGTCAGACTGCCTTATAGGTTGCAGTTTTGTAAATTATGGTTTCAGTGTAGAGTGGCACTTCGTGAGAGGTATCATTGCTTCAGTGGGTGGGTGGGGCTTGTCAAAAGTTCTCTGTGAAATCATTTAAATGGAAATCCTTTAATTCTCCTGGAACTAAGAAGCACATGTGATAGGCCTTAGGTTTGCTTCACAGATAACTTTCCTGAACTGCATTCTTCAGTGGTTGCCATGGTAAGTTTAATGCTCAGAAAACTCACAAGTGGGATCATGTCTTTGGGTTAAGACACTATCTTAGGAGGTTCCTGTAAATTTAAGCACTGTCAAGAAATATTACCAGGAGAGGCATGGAAAGAGTTACATTACAATGAAAAGGAGAAAGAGAAGGTCAAGTAGTGGTTCTGGACCTTTACTTGCAGACCACTGTTGACTGTGTGTATTGAAATCACTTGGGGAGCTTGTTAAAATCAGATTCATAGAATCCACCCCTCGAGATTATAGCGACTCTTGGACATTTGCAAAAGATCACTAGGTTAGTTTGGCTGATAAAATTTGACTGACTGCAAAGGGCTAGGCAGCTCTTAGGCAGTATGGAGAAGTGTTGGGAAGTTTTTCTGCAGGATGTGGGAGTGGGTATTTCGGAGGGTGGTTCTGCTGATGGATCTCTCTTTTAGGAAGGCTTGGATAGCACTATCTCCCTTTGTTGGGAATCGTCTGCTTCCTGAGAATGTGTGGGATCCTATAGCATGAATAGTGCCTTATATCTATGAATGTTCAGTGCTGCTTGGATGCTGTGCATTTGTGTTTATTGAATGAAGTTCAATGAATTAAGTTTATTCTTTTAAGAGGCCACAGAATAAACTATCTCTACTTCTCTCATAGTTTCTACAACAGCTGTTGGTACACCTGCAGGTCAGGAAGGCAGGTAGTGAACAGCAGGTATAGGGATTGGAAAGGTTTTTCTGGGTGGATGAGATAGTAAATACATTAGGTCTTGCAGGTCACATGTATCTCTGTTGCATGTTCTTTGTTCTTACAATCCTTTTAATATATAAAAAAACATTTTTAGCAGTACAAAAACAGAGTGCTAGCTAAATTGGCCTAGGCTAAAGCTTGCTGATGCCCTACTTGGAGTGTTTACATATGAAGAATATGCACATTATTCTGCAACTACATATACATTAAAAATCCAGGTATCTGTGAGCCTACACAAACAGCTGGTAGGGAGGAGCAAAGTAACAAATCACAGGCAACCTTATCATGATAGGGATTGGCTTGAAATACTCTGGGAGAGTGAGAGGTCTGAGATGGAAATGATGCTGTTCAACCAACAGAAATCTTAGGGGCCTGGGGGTACCGTGACAGAGTTGTCATGAGTCATGACATCTAGCAGCAACAAGTCTGACCTTTCAAAGACATGGATCCTAAAATGACTCTGCAGAAACAGAACTTGTGACACGTTTGTAGGTTTCTTCCAAGAATAGTCTCCTTAGAGGTCCCAAAAACTCTCAGGTCTGGCTCAAGCAACAGAGTATTCTGCTAACAAGAAAATCTCTTGCCAGATATTACAGCCTTAATTGTAGTTCAGGATCACTTGTCTCACATGGTTCCAATCTGTGTGTAACCAGCACAGTAGACATGGTTAATGAGGGCCACACAAGTTTGAGCATCTCAGTTTGATTCAGATTTTTTATTATAGTCATGTAAAAATTATATCACATATTAAGAGGCCTTGGTTTCCAGCAAAATACCATTTAATAATACATCTTTATACTTTGTTCTGTTGCTATGAGGAGTTTTTGTGGATGTGATTTCTTTATCTTGAGACCAAGGGAAATCAGACCTGACTTTCTCCTAGCACACACAGCAGTGTACATGGGTGGTACCAATTCCTTCTCTTGGTATTTTAGGAGAAAGTCTCCTAATAGAATTTATGGATATGTGGAGCTATCATTTTACATGGAATTTAGAGAATATGAGCTCAATATTTTATTTGTAGTAGTTCTCATTTTCTTGAGGGGAAAACAGACTTAGGAGGACTTTTTAAAATACCCAGAAAAGATGGGCTCTTTATTTTATTTACCATGTCTTCAGGGTTATACTTCTGGTTTCTATCACTAGAAAGTTAGTGATGCCTTCTGCTTCTAACAGAATGACAAATATGGGCATAGCGTGACATCACTTATAGTTATTCCTTTCTTCGGTCAGGAGCGTGATGATTTTTCAAACTCTTGTGGGAACATAAGTGATTATTCTTAACCTACCCCTTAGAGATAATGCCAAAGTCTCATCTGACACAAACTGACCATAGTCCCAAGAAGTCATTTGTGGTAAATCATTTCATCACTTCCCCAAGGAGAACTTTCTTTCAAAGCTATGTTTCTGTGTATTTTCCCTTCATGTGAGGTTATGTCCTAGCAGAACTAAGAGAATCTGTCTGCCTTTCTTATTATGTGTGGCTTGGGATAAGCATGACTTATTTTCTTTTCAGCTGGAGTAATTCATCTATCTCAAATAAAAACCCTTTCCTGTATTGATACACCTAAAACTTATTATGATTTTCTAAGCATTCCAGTATGTTCTCAGGGCTTAATGAACATCCAAAGTAATACACAGTGTTCTAGAAGGGGATGTAACAGTTACCCCAGGAAGGTGAGGCTGATGAAGGATTAATAATGGACATGATACCCCACCCCAGTATTACAACATTCCATGAAACAAATGAAGATGGAACAGAGCAGGCAATAAACAGGACACACAAAAGCAGAAACTTACACCCAACTATCTTCATCTCTGCATCAGAAACAAAGGGGCGAGAATGAGAGGACAGCACAGAGAGAAACAAGAACAATTAAACAGGAAAAGAGAAAGAAATATCACTTGCAGGTCAGAGATGAAGCATGCATTATCAGTGGTCAAAGAAAATGACAAAATGTATTTCTAAGCATGAGAGCAAGAGTCAAAGTCCTCTAGAGAGATGCCACATCTGCTCTTGCTCTTTTAATCAGCAAGTTAATGGCAACCCAGTGAGGAGCAGTACTTGCCTCAGATCTGACTTGGAAAGAAGCAAAAATCCCTAAAGCAGAGTAATTTCTAGGACAGTTCCCAGACCAGCAATACCACTTGAGAGCTTCTGAGAAATGCAAATAGTTGGGTTCCACCCCAATCCTACTGAATCAGAAATTCTTGGGATAGCCCAGCAATCTATTATTCTAAGCATCACATATGATTTTAACACACACTCACATTAGAGAAAGACTTCTTTAGGGGAAAATTTAAGACTCAGAATGACATACTAAAACATACATGGATCTTTACATGGCAAGACAGATGGCCATTTAATTAACACAAAACTTGGTTTGTATCACCCATACTTAGTAACTTGGGAAATTCAAGGCTTATTAGAAAAGAGGTTAAAATGTTGTACTTCCCATACAGCAAAGACAATGCTCTGAATTTCCACTTAGTAAAGGGTACAAATTTTTCAGGAAAGGCAAAAAATAAGGACACAGAAAATGTTGGCAAATCTCTGTTGGTTTGGACATGGTCTGGAAAAAGGTACACCCTCTATTTGTACAAGTCAATTCTTTAAGGTTAGTCTTTTGACTGAAAGTGTTCTTTAAATTTTTATCCTGGCTAATTCAGACCCATAAGTTACAGGGAACAGGGTTAATTAACATCTACTTATTTCCCTGATACATCTGTCCTGCTCTAGGCTTTCCTGGTCATTGTCTTCTAAAAAATCTAGGAAAAGACTAAAAGTATGCTGTAGTGTTGCTAGCTTTTGCACTGAACTAAAATGAGTCCAAATGGAAGGAGAAACTACCCACAAAAATATTGCCCTCAACCAAGGTTAGGTCATTCATGTGTTCAGTTTTTTAAAATGGACTAAATTGTTATGCCTATTTGTTCTTTTATAATCTAAGATGGCATGTTTTTGGATTGGTGTGCATTTTTTTCTGCAGTCTCGGGGTAATAGCTACTAGAGCACTTCATCATCACAGTTGCTTCCTGCTCATTACCATGGGCCATGAATGGAACTAGATGGCTGTGTAGTCCGGGCCATACCTGTGGCACAAAAGAGGGCTTATCTTTTGCCCACAGCATCCATATGTGGTATGTGTATAATCCATGGAAAGCAATAATAGTATGTCAGAAAGACTTTTTGAGAAATGGCATTCTAGATACTAGTGTGGCAGAACCTGTCTCAATTCTTCCTTATAGTTCTGCCAGTATGCTCTAATCTACATATGCCACCCTGACAAAACCAAACCAAACCTCTCCAATGGGTGTCTTCTAGTTTCTGCAAAATTCTGGGTAGTCTTAAAATAAGGACCTCAGTTTGTGAGTAACTCTAATTTCTCATTTTCTATAATTTATCGAACTTAAGTGCTGAAATGCTAACATTTACTGACATTCTTCTCTTCTTCTTTTCCCGTGTGTCCATGTGTCAAGAAGAAGAAAGTACTTCTTGTAGCGTGGTTGCACCAGCACTGTGAGGCTGAGATCTACTGCAGCCCAGGCACAATGTTCTCACAGATGAAGTGTGGCCCAGTTGCAGGAGCAGGAGTGGCCACAGCATGTAAGACTCACCAAGGCTCTTTTCACCACAGTCCTGGTTTCCAAGACAGGCTGACTATAGTGTGCAACACATTTTCCTGTTTATCTAGAAGGATCTGCAGGTTCAGCCCTATTGCTTTACCCAATGATGAAACCGATCCTGTTGGTATAGTGAGGTACATTAGAAGGGCTGACAGTTGTTAATAGCCTACAACTCTTAGAGTGGGCATTTATGCAGAAAGTTCATTCTTTTGGAGGAAAAAGCATGGAGAAGATGGCAAAGTATGGACAAAAGACTGATGACTTTCACCAATAGCATTAAATACTTAAAAAAGTCAATCCAGGAAACAGCACACTCTTGGTCCCCATTCTCACCCCTACCCTGGACTTCACAGGATTCTTCTGGTGTTTCTGCCTTGCAGGACAAATCACATGGTGATACTTTAGCTGTCTAGGAGAAGGGAAACTCTTTTAATCACACCTTGCTTCATCAGTGCCTCATATTGTACATTTTCACATGTAGCATAGACAAAACTCCTTTATAAACCTATGTGTCAATGATACAAAGCGAAGAATATTTCAAAAAAGATCTGTTTCCACAGATGAGGCTATTTTCATTGTAACTGGAAATCAAATTTTGCTTTAAAATATTTTTGACTGAAGCTCACTCCTTTCTAGTCTCTGTTCCCTTGGTTTTAATTCCATAAGTATGTGAAGGTTATTTGGAAAGTAATGTCTTAATATTAGACAAAAAACTTCTTAAATGACTTAAAGTATATGTCTTAAAATACATCACTCCACTGTATGAGCCAAGATATCCAACTAACAAAAGAACACATCAGTTCCTTTTTTTTTTTTTTTTTTTTTTTTTTTTTTTTTTTTTTTTTTTTTTTTTTTTTTTTTTTTTTTTTTTTTTTTTTTTTTTGTGGCACCGGGGGTCAAACTCACAACCTCACGCCTGCCATGTAGGTGCTTAAGCCACTGAACCAAACTCCAAGCCCTAGTTTTTTGAGGCAGGGTCGCACTATGTAGTTCAGGCCAGCCTTGTGCTCACATTGTAGCCCAAGCCAGCCTGAAACTCACAACGCTCCACCTACCTCAGCCTCCTGAGTGCTGGAATTAAATGTGCACGCCACCATGCCCAGCTGCATCAGCTCAATTTTGGTAACCATCTATTGTGGCAAAGAAGCCAGGGACTAAGTCTGGGTTTAACTACCAGGTCCAGAAAGAGCTGAAGAATGATATCAAAACAGTATATGAGAAAAGTCCTATGGACTCATCTCTATACAGCCAGATCAGAGGATTTCATAAGCATAAAGTTTCCTTAGCACTGAGAGATAAAGTTTATTCAGTGTCACGATTTCCCCATTTGAAAGACCATTCTGTGTTCATGTAGAGAAACTGAAGGTGACAGGAAATATGGGAACAGCAGGGTAGCTGGTAGGCAGCTGGAATCCATCACTCAGGCCTGCTCTATGCTTATGCCATGTTCCTCTTCAGGTATGTGACAAATGTTTTCAACAAAATTTAGTGAAGCACCATGAAGAACTCCAAATAGATAAAATCTAAAGTAGTCATGATCAGGTCAGTCTAGCCTGGCCTTGCTATTTTAAACAAAAGCAATCACACTCTTAGTAGAGCTTTAAAACTCAACTAAGAGTGGAAGCCCATTTCTCGTGAAATCTGTTTCGACAACTAGGTATTTGCTTGTTATAACCTCCCTCTCCTTGATCACATCTTCTTGGTTACCAGACTACCTGCCATTCATCTGAACCATGCTTCTACCCCTCCTTCACTCCCAAAAGCCCCTTCAGCTCTGATGTCCCATTTGGATTCACGTGTTCAGCTCTACCTCTGCACACCTGACTAGAAAGCACAAATGTGGCACTGTTCTATTGAAACCACACTTGAAAGTCAATGCATTCCCACTTTCTGACCTGGACCTCCATTGGAATTAGGTGACAGTGGCAGTAGGGAGATAGTTATTGAGAAACTGGCCAGGTAATATTAGTCACAGTACATTGTTTATAACATTTTCCTGATTTATGTTCTGATATATTAAAATCTATCTACAATTCCTACACAAATGGGATTGACTAATACTGCAGGCACATATTTGAGTATATTTCTGCCCTTAAGCAAGAAGTTCTCATGAAGCAATTCTCTTGTATTGAATATGATGAAAAAGGTAAAAAAAAAGGCAACTCTGTGAAGAATTCTATGTTGGTTCCTACATCTAGCCTTCACAAAGCCCATCTGGTGGATTGCTAACATGATGTAGAGGCTTCTGGAAAAGAACAAATGCTCACAGAAATGAAAGGGCTACTGCAGTCAGTATACAATAGTCAGCAATCTGGTTTGGGATTTAGAGGCATTTAATTGTGGCACTGGACATCATCTTCCTAACCCATCTCACTTGTCATCCCCAAGTAGTTTTGCCTACCTGGCATGATGACATCAGGAAAACCCAGCTTTCTTGTAATCGCTACTCCCCTACTAAATATCATGGGATTTTCTCTCCGAATTTGGTCCATGTCTCCACGAAGAAGCTGCAGAGAAATAATAAGACCTGCAAAAACAAAAATATTTTCTTACTCTGTTATGAAGTGCTAGAAATATTTTCTACCCTGCTATGAAATACTAGAGAAAACACAAAAGTTTAGTATTTTTCTTCTTTTCCCCCATCATCTCTCCTCTATCTTTCCTCTCCTTCCTTCTCCTTTTTTTTTTTTTTTCTGTGAGGCTGTGGAATGAATCTAGAGTCTCATGCATGCTAGGCAAGTGTTCTGTCACTGAGCTCCATCCCCAGCTGTGGTATTTCTCTTGAGAAGATATTTGGTACAGAAAGAATCTGAAGTAATATTCTGAAGAAAGCATTTTGAAGAAACATAGCTAATGAATTTAAGTCAAAGTGACTTCAAGAGCTCATAGCATTAGTCTATTAAACACAGACTAACATCAGAGAGAGAGAGAGTTGTGTTCCTCTTCATTCTGCAACATTCAGCCATTGTCTGCCTTGATGCCAGTGAATGCAGAATAAGAGAGTTGAACTACCTAAGTTCAGGAACTCAGAGAAATCTAAAGAACAAAATCAAGTTTGACCAATAAAAAGCCTATGTTGGGAAATGAGTTACTGTGTCTTACGCTAAAGTGTGGGAAGGAACTTTCTGGTTCAACCTTGCTCTGGCTTGTAAAGAAAGCAAAGAACAGACATCCCATCTTCCCTTCAGTGAACTACTACACCTCAAAGAAAAGATAGGGTGCTTTTCAGGAGCTAATTAACCTTCACCTCAGACTTCATGAGAATTTCAAACCCTCCAGAGTAGCTTTGTTCAGAATTTGGGAGGATATGTAATGTTCCCTCAGGCGAGCTGAAATTTGGCTCATTCCTTGTACTTTTGGAGTTTTGTAACAAGTTAAAATTTTCTGAAATCTCTCCTTCTACTCCTCTATCTCAAGGATCCCCACTGCAGCCACTGGCTGGAAGGCTGTGAGAGATCAAACTTACATGGAATTAGGACGTATTATTTCTGAGACTATGAATGGACTGCTACCAGGATGAGGAATTTAGATGCTGCTCTATGGATCAGAAGTAAACACCCTCAATGACTTAAACTTGGGAGTTGAACAGAAAATGAACATTTATAGAAATGAGGGAAGAAGGTGTTATTATAATGGATCATCTGTGGATAGAGGAGGGAGGGGATAGAAAAGTAGAGAAAGAAAGCAGATAGAAGTCACTGCAGACATTTTATCTGGCAGATACAAATAGTCCAGAAACTAGGAATATGTATCCTCACACCTAAGCAAAGAGAGGACATACAGTTCTGCTGCAGTACAAAAAGAAATGATTCTCACTGAATCTGCTAGGTTCATGCTTCCCAATAAACCTTGGAATTACACAACTATATCCGAGGCATCACTAGGATCTCAGTGTTTTGAAAAGCAAACATGTTATTCTAGCCTGGTTTGATAATAAGATTTGGGTTTTTGATCCTTCTAAGTAATTTTTTAGACTAACAACTTGGTGAACTAAACTACAATTAGTTTACAAACCTGAAAGGTTGGGGGCCAGAACCAAGACCACAAGATCTTTGCAGGAGGATATGACCTGGGATGTACCTTCCACTTTCTCACAACAGCAATTCATTCATCTTTGTTGTCTTCATATAACTATCAAAATGAATCCTCTGGGTAAACAGGAATCTGCTGGGCTGGGAGACAGCTCTGCATGAGCAAATAGCTGAGGATGAGGGTAATCTCCAGAACTTGAGAGATAGTGGTTAGAGGGCAAAGGAAAAAATCACTTTTATTATTCTGTTTGTCAAGAATTTAATCAAACACCCACTGACTGCTTCTAGTCTCTGTATTTTCTGAGCATTCAAAGTGGCCTTGAGATGCAAAGCAAAACTTGTGAAGATGCAGACCAAAGATTCTCAGAGGATTAAAACTAGTTTTGGAACTACCCAAAGAGACCCTGATCAGTTGCTTTCTATCTTTCAGTAAAAGGAAGTTTTGGTTTATACAAGAGATCAAGTGGAAAGGCATATAAAGAATGAAAGAAACCACAAATAGAGCCAATAAAAACCATATTCTCTTTCAAAGGGTGGGTATCTTGAAAGTTCTGGATTTCCTTTTTAATTCTGAAATGCTAAGTGACTGAAGAACATTCCAAATAATACTAAGGTATGGCTGTCAAGCAAAGAAAGCCTCCATGAATAGCCCAAAGTGACCCCCTCACCTACCCACTGGCAACCAGTCCCTTGGAAACATTGGTATGACACCACCCATCATCTTAGTGGAGACCTCATGTCAAGTAACTTGAAACTGACCAAGTCTATACAATTTCTCGATCAGTCTGATCCCTTTGCTTACCTGACATAAAAAAGTAATTTAAAAACAAAACAAAACTGAGCTTCTTTTAGAGGTAAAGACCAGCTCACAAAAAAAGTAATGGGACAAACTGACATGTCTGAAACAGTAAACAGCAGCTTTAATCTGTTCCATTACCCAACTTCCCTTTCCTTTTATGGAAATGCTTGATAAGTTAATTATGTGAAGTAAACTAAGCCCAATTTATATAAATAAAGCTGTAGTTAAAAATCATTTTTAAAAAATAGAAAACTTCTGTGCCAACTACTTTATCTTCACTTGTCCCTAATGATCTTCATGCTACTGGCATTGCTGAAAGTTTAGTCTGTGAATATACACTGAAGATAACAACAACGGAAAACAAAGGCTACATATGTGGTCACGTGCACTTAATTGATTATCACTGAATGACACTTCTATTCTCAGCACTCAAAACCAATGTAGCAATTTCTTCTACCCTTTTAGATGATCTGACTTGAAGAAAAAGTACTAAGGCTTCTGAAACAGAACTGGCAAGGAAACAAACTTTGATGTTTAATAAACTGCTAGGAATGTGGTGGTGCATGTTATTTGTGAGGATGATGTAAGAGACCACCTGAGACCCTGAGTTTAAGATCAGCCTGGGCAACAAAGTGAGACCTCATCTCTAAAAACCAAAATAGCAGGCAAGGTGACACAACTCTGTCATCACATCATTTGGGAGGTTGGGGTAGGAGGATCACTGAGAGTTTGAGGCGAGCTTGAACTATATGGTGAGACCCTGTCTCAAAAAAACAAATAAAACAGACCAGACCAGACTAGAACAGCAAAACCAAAATGAGCTTGACCTGATGGTACCTGCCTATAATTCCAGCACTTGGAGGCTGAAGTAGGTGGATCACTGTGAATCTGAGGCCAGTGTGGACTACATAGTGAGTTTCAGGCTAAACTACATAGTGAACTATCAGTACCTGTCAAAAAACAAAAACAAAAACAAAAAAAACTCCCTTATAACACAAGAAAATATCCACCCCCCGCAAAAAAAAAGACAGAAAAACTACCAAAACAAAGATGGGTGAGACTGTATGGTCAAATAAAAATTTTTTTTATAAAGATGTATCTTTAATTAGGGAGACTAGTAAAAGACCTGAGTAATCTGTGAAATTATCTGACATGAAGACCCCAGAATGCAGCAGTAGAAAACCCACATTCGGCCTGGCAGTAGAGCAGAAAGGTCAGTGATCTCGAGTCTAGAGACCTGTACTACACTCTGGCTCAGCTAAGCCATTTCACTGAGCTTCCACTTCCTCATTTACTTAACAAGAGGATTGACACATGTACTTAATTTCAAGGTCTCAACACACACTTCAAGAAGAAATAGCATATTTCTCCTCTGAACTTTTGCACCAGTGGCACAGGGACTTCCTCACAATCAGGCCATCCTAACTGAGACTCTGAAGTCTGTGGTGTCCCAGCACAGAGGGAGAGGTGTCTTTCTAACATGGTTGAAGTGGTCAGTGCCTGTGAGTTCAGATCGAAGATTGCATGGTTCCTTTGGAGAGTCAGACACAACTGATCATCTTAACATGGTGATAGTGTAAACTGCTAGTTCAGTTTTTAAAAAAGAACGTATTGTTATATCTCTCTTTTATATGGTTTTCATGTTTTAATCATATCACACTCTATGAACTTACAGGTAAGGACATTATCAATCACATAAGTAAGAAACATAAATACTGATGTGAATGGTTATTTTCCAAATTGCTAGTAATTTTACCCTATTTTTGTTTGTTTATTTATTTAGTGCTAGGGATTGAACTCAGGGCCCTGAGCATACTAAGGAAGCACTCTACTACTGAGTTATATCCCCAGGACTTCCTATATATTAAAAATGATTTTATTTGTTTCTTGTAGAGAAATCAAGTGGTCCTAGCTAAAGGTTTCAGCCTTTGTAGCCTCAGGTGCAGAGGAAGGTCTCTCCTATTTGGGTATCTGCTGACCCTGATAGAGACAATGAAATTCTTGTCAATTAGTATTACTCTTTAGAAACTGCCATGCCTTCAGTGCCTTTACACTGTTTTCTTTTTCTTTTTCTTTGTTTTGGTACCGGGGATTGAACTCACAACCTCACACTTGCCAGGCAGGCACTTTATGACACTGAGCTAAATCTCTGGCCTCTATACTGTTTTCTTTAATTTTCAAAGGGGTCTATAAAAGTTAAAAATGTTTTTTAAAAGAGGTTATGAAATGATTGGAAGGTAAAAACTGTCAAGAGAAATATGGTTCTGTGTAAATTAGATAGCTATTTGCACACATATTAAAACTCTTCTAATTTAATCAAGCAATGTTCAATTTAGAAAGCACAACCGATTATGTAGAAAGAATTTCACTAAAATTTAGACAGAAATTATTTAAATAGACTTTTAACATAAAAGGAGGGAAAGCTAGGCATAATGGTACATTCCTGTAATCCTAGTACTCAGGAGGCTGAGTGAGGCAGGAGACTGCTCTGAGTTTGAGGCCAGTCTTGGCTACATAGTGATTTCAAGGCCAGCCTGAACTGTATAGCGAGACCCTGTCCACAAAAGCAACCAATCAACCAAATGACCAACCCAATACCGTATCCTACCCCACCCCCCAAAAAAAGAAAAAGAGGAAAAAACAAAAGGACATGCTGAGCTAAGATGAAAAGATGCTTTCAAATAAGATTTTTTGATTCTAGTTTCAGAATGACTGATTCTGGCAGACTAATCATTAACTCTCATTAGTGTCAGAATTCCTTGAAGATGTTAATACTGAATAGGAATAGAAAGCGAATTGTTAATAGAAATAGAAATAATAGAAATAGAAAGCGAATTGTCTTTTTGAGTGTGTAATTTTTTTTCAGGAAGACACAGACTTCACAGTATGACAAACCATGACACACTTTTGCTCACTTTGGATTTAAACTGGAACTCAAATTATTTAATAAAGTACATAGAATCTATCATAAATCAAAATGTATTTTGGTCAGAGGATTTTGGAGAAGGCTCTCAAACTATTATAACAAAAATTAGTAGAAAGTGTCTAGAAGGGGAAAAAAACTGCAAAGTTACACTTTACATACACAGTCAATCAACACCAACTGAGGTGTCATACAATCAACAAATGAAAGTGCAATACAAAATTTTCTAGCCAGAGAAATACATCACCATGGCTGGCACTGGGGGCAGAGTACTTGGCGCTGGACTTTCGAATGATGTTCTCGTGGATCTGGGCCCACTCGCTCTCATTGTTGCACCTGCAACAGAAGGATAGGCTTTAAGGCTCCCGAATATTTTAAATATCTGGTCTGATGTTTCAGTGTGTACCAGTAAGTTTGAAGACAGAATTTCTCACTGTTCTAAAGAAGTAAGTGAATATTTATATGTTTTATTAAGTTAGACAAGGCTCTTTTTCTGTTAAGTATCGAAGTTTCAGCTTTTGTGAAGGGGTAGAAACACCGCATTAATCAACTCTCTACATGCCTCTGTCTGTCTTTCTCTTATACACTTACAGGAATTGAACTCAGGGCTTCATGCATGCTAAACACATGGTTTAACACTAAGCTATCTCAGCAGTCTACAAAATATTTTTTTAAGTGGCAAAACACGCTCTTCTCTGAAGTAGCACTCTCCCATGTGAAAAGTTCTTTCCTTCCTAGGCCCATTACACACACATGTGCACACACACACACACACACACACACACACATACATCCCAGAAGAAAGCTCCTGATAGAAAAAAATAGTTCCTCTCAATAAGGAAACTGCCACACTGGCTACACACTGGCATCCAACTATCATTATACTGGCTCTGGAATGAAGTCCTGCTGAGTTCAGACAACGTGGACACCACTTGGTCATAACCATTTTCAATCAGACCGAGACATGAAAAGCTTGGGGAGAGCAGTAGTGGGTGTGATTCACTGTGAATTCTGTGGTCAAGGGACAGAGACCTTAGCAGATAAAACTGGATGCTTAAATACATAAGAATAAAATGTCCTTCTCTAGGGACTTAAGGATTAGGACAAAAGAGACAGAGAAGAATAACACTGTACTTCTGCTAAGTTCTGATATTTTGATTTCTTACTTTCCGCAGGACAATTCAGACAGACATGCAACCATGTATACACCTAGAACAGAGCTCAGAACAGAGACAAAGAATTTCTCATCCAAATGCCCACACTTTGATGAAACACTTGGAATGAGATTAGGATAATCTCTTGAAAATTCCACTGAACACCCAAAAAGTCTCCACAGACCTTGGCCTACCCCTTTCTGTTAGAGAGCTGTGGACCTACCAGTTGTATAAAACAGGATCCATGCATGAAGAAAACCTTCACAGGATTTCTCACTGGTTATTCAGAAGTGTCCAGTCCAGCATGGCCACTTCCAGGAGGAAATACCACTAAGAGTAATTACATGTGCCATTTAGCAGTGTGAAACACTACAGGTTTCTACATTAAGAAGTTTGTCTAGGGACCACGGAGAGACAAAGCATGTCAGTTACTAGATTAATTACTACCCAAAGAGTGCCTTTCTGACGTCACAGCCATTTTTATAAATAAGCCTCATGTACACAAACTGTTAGGATGAGTGGACAGGTAAAGTTCTCACAGCTCAGAGTTCTGAGGATAACTACCTGCTTGCACAATTCCAAGGGGGAGAGTGTTCTCCAAAAGGATCACTTGTAACTTAGCAACTCACCTGGCAGCAGCACACCCAGTCATTCTTATCTGACATGACCACTGTCAGTACAGCAGGGGAGCACCCAGCTGGAGAGCACTCAGAACACCTACCTTGCTATCAGGTTTTCTTGTCACTTTCTAGGTTTACGGGATCAGCAGTTACTTCAACTGAAATCTGCTAAGGCTTATTATAAATAACATCCCTCACTACAAAAGAAAAGCCTCAAAAATTTAACTCCCCCAACCTTGAACAAGTTGGGATAATTTTAGTATTTCCCCAATAAAATACTCATACTATCATGGACAATGTGTACTGTTTTCTTTCATATATGCCTCTACCCAGTACATACAATTCAGGTGGCATACAATATACGCCTCTACCCAGTACATACAATTCAGGACAGCTCGTCCCTGCTATTGCTCTCCCCTTGCTCACACTAACAGGCTCTGTCTCTAGCCCCTCTCTTTTTTTTTTTATCTTATCCCACAATCCTTCCTGAGAATAAAAAAACCTTTTACTAGTACATAATTATTACAATCATGTTGGGGAGTCGGTACATGTACGTAACACATCTTAATTCTTTTTTCATCTCTTCCCCCTTTCCTTCATCTCTTGTGGACCTTCCTTATGGAAAAAATCTCTCTCTCTGTTTTCTACTAGCTATCTTTTATTTTGCTCTGTTCCTATGCAATCTTACCCTCTCATAACTTCAACTACCACCAGAGGTTGCCAAAGCCCCAAAGTGGGATCTACAGTCCAGACTTAGGCCTAAGCTCTTGATCTGCATGTCCACAATGGCTCATCTTTTCTCCCCAACCTGACTGCTCTAGAGCTGCCTTCTCACTGAGTAGGATCCCCTAGTTCATTAAGCCAGAATTCTTTCAGCAGTCACCATATGATACTGTATTTGGTATTAAAATATGCTACATTTGACCTTTCCTGTTCATGGCTTTGGTTTGCCTGTTATCAGCTCTCTTCAGGACCAATATAATCATCTTCTAGGTGGACTTTCAAAATGTATCCCTTTCTGGAAAGCCAATCTAAGTGACCATATGGCCACTCTTCTTAGAGCCCTTCACAGGTTCTCCTGGTACCCAGGTTAGAGCTTACACTTTTTAGTAGGTCATTTAAAGCAGTCCATATTAGAGTCTTCCCTCACCTCTCCAGGACTTTCACCTTGAAAAAGCCCAGCATCCGTATACCTTTAACCTTGGCGACTCTTACTTGATAACTACAAAAAGCACCATTTTACTAATTTTTTCTTTTTCTCCTCTCTCCTTTTTTCCTCCTCTTTCTGTAGGATTCAGTTCAATATTGCGTCTTCTGAGGTAGTTTTCTACACCATTCTCAATTCTCTAACACCCTGACCACAGTTTTTTTGGGGGGGCGTCCTCCACTGAATTTTGATTTCTAGAAGAACGTTTATTTTATTTTATAATGAACCAAGGCACTATTTCTTGTTAATAATTGCCATAATACAATAAATTTATAGCACATAAGTCCTTAATTTATTATCTGTTAAACAGAGTAATTCCAAAGTCAAATGGTTGTTTAAACTTGAATCTTATTAACATTCTTTCAATGTTTTGTACTAGAACTATATTAAATAAGAGTAAAGGTAGGTTTTGATTACAACATTCTGAGTATTGTATGAAAGCATCAAAAGCTACATATAGATTTAAAAAGGAAATGCTAAGAAGAGAGTGAGAAAAGCCACTTTTCCCATGGTAGAAGGGAGAAATGCGATCTCTGTGCTGTTTGTTGAAGTCAACAAAGGTGAAAGCACCAGCAAGTGAGAATATGCTTGGATAGAAGCTCATGGTGGTCCCAAGGAAAGACTGAAACCAGGTATTATGTATATTTATTTACTGACTGCATAATGTTAAGCTTCTGAAATTCTGCGGTCTAATGGTTGGCTATAAACAAGATTTAGCTTTGAACAATTGCCAAGTTACTGCTGAAAAACCATCAAGTTTCTCTTCTATGACTAATGTGCTTTTTTTGTCTTTTTAATATGCTTGTTTTCAAGTACGTTAGTAATGAATTTTTGTTCAATTTTTAAAATTACTTAAGTCTTCACACCATGAAAAAGTTGATCACTTTGTATTCCTCTATCTCACCCTTCCATGCTTCTAGCAGCATCCCCATATTATAACTGATATACTTATTAATGGGATGTTTAGACAAAATTGCTTTCTAACCCTACCTAACCAAAATTCTCATTCTGTAATGACAGATGCACACTTTCTATGGTCCTTCTTACCCACAAATCCTTAGTCTGAGTTAGTTAGTATAAAGAATAGGAATCAAACCCACAGAAATGTACTGGCTTGTTCACAATCTCACTTTCTCCAGCCTGCCATTTTGTCATGTGCCTTTGTAGAAATACAAATTACCTGTTAGCAGCCAATACAGAATAATATTACATTCAAAAGAAGCTTTTCTTTTTCGTTCACATTTCTGAACACCATAAAAAAAAAAAAAAACCTTCTGTTACACCTTAAGTTAAAATGAAAATCTAGGTCATGTTCTTAACAATTATCAACCTCTGCTGCTTTCAGTGCAATCTATTTGAGTAAGCAAAGCTGTTTTACCTTTGAAAAGTTTCACATAATTAGCAAACTTCATTAACCCAAGATATAAACGTTCTACTTATATTCTGAAATAATGTACTTGTAAAATAGGAGAGTATCCCTCCGGATGATAAAGAAAGCTGTCATTGTTCAGCTGGATTCTGGCTCTTTCCTTTCCAAGGGCTTGTAAGTCACTAATGGACATTCTCCTCCCATTGTCTTACACAATCATGCTACTCACACAAAGGTATGTCTTCAGAAATCATTCATCCTCAGAGATAGTCACATTCATAGCTATCTGGCAATCAAAAGCTTAACTGTCTTAGAACAAGAAACAGCAAAGTCTTAAAATACAAAATGAAAAACCCGAGCATGTGTATTTTAGGGTTCACTATTTGCTACTTAGAGACTACTCAATTAAGGTTCCATTCTAACTATTATATTTAAGAAAAGGACCTCTTCTTAGTACAGAAAGGCAATTATACTGAATATGTCTTTCCTATTTATTTATTTGCACCAAGGGTCGAACTCACAACCTCACTCGCCAGGTAAGTGCTGTGCCGCTAAGCTATATCCCCAGCCCCTTTCCTATATATTTATATACACTTTTATAAGGTTTAGGTTGATAGAAAAATTGGAAAGGTATTACAGAGCTTCAATATAGCCCACAACCAGTTTCTCCCTATTAGTAACATTTTATATTATGGAACACTTGTCACAATTAATGTATTAAAACTGATACTTTATTGTTACATTTTGTAAGTTCTATTTTATTAATAATTTCTTAGTTTTTTTTTTTTTTTTTTTTTTTTTTTTTTTTTTTTTTTTTTTTTTTTTTTTTTTTTTTTTTTTTTTTTTTGGTACTGGGAATCGAAATCATCACTTCACGCTTGTCAGGCAGTGCGGTATGCCGCTGAGCTATATCCCCAGTCCCTATTTCTTAGTTTTTAACTAATGTCTTTTTTCTATTTCAAGAACCTATCCAACATACCTCAATCATATTTCCTACATTTCTCTTGACTGTGACAGTTCTCAAACTTTTTTTCAAAGTCATCAGCCATTTATTTTTCCTTTTAAAAGTATTTTCATAACTCTTCCTTCTCTTTGTTCACTTCATATATGGAGGAACCAGGAGAGCAGGAAGAGGCTAAAATCTAGAATACTATCTTTACATAGCTAGCTTCTGCCCAGAAAACACAAAAGATGGCATACATGTTCTGACAAATATCAACCAGAAGTGGCCCATGCTGGGAGGTGGATTTGGATGTTCTGGTGGAAGCAGTTCCTTTCAGGAGTGCTTCACAATCATTTTAAGTTGTGAAAGCAATTTCCTAGTTCAAAACATCTACATCCTGCTCCAAATGCTGGGGCAGAAGAAAGAAGGCTACATAGAAATTTACACTCTATGCTGTCCAGGTGGGAAAACTGAGGCTCAGTTTTTTTTTTTAAATTTCAAACTGAATCCTTTTGAACATTTCAAAATTGTTGAACCAATAACAAAACCAAATGCCAATTGGGCAGTGGAGGAGACATTTATGCTTGGCCAGGAATAAATGTGGGAGCTAAGATTTGTAAATCAACTTCTCAGCTTTTTGGAGGTCAGGAGATTATAGATACAAGGTAAAAGAAATGAGGGAGAAGGACAGTCTAATAAAGGAGAAGGAATCATATTTTTTTCTGGAAATCGGGATACCACCCTTTCAAGTATTTTTATGGTTGTTTCTAGTTATTGTCATGGCAACTATAAAACATCATAGCACTGGGAACTGTGTCATTTAGCATGCTGATGGATTATGGTGAAGACAGAGGTTGTCTGGCTTGACTTGAAGATAGAGTCACTCTGGTTGCCATCTTAGATACAACCAGTATTGGCTATTTTACCTAAAGAAGAATGTAAGGTAATTTCTTCTCTGAATGTTGGCCCATCAAACTTTCTTTAGATGATCTAAATAGTCTGGAGGACAGGTATTTTGTGTATCTTTAAACTGAGATCAAAATGAGACCATTTTCTCATGATTAGATTGAAGTAGTTTGTCTTGGGAAGGAAGATCACAGAGTTAAAGTATCATAAACCAGATCACATCAAGGGTATATATTATTAATATGACTCATCACTGTTGGTGTTAACCCTGATGACCTGGCTAAAGCAGTGTTTTTCAGGTTCTTTACTATATTGTTCCTTTTCAACGGCCCCATCCCCAGTTTTCCATACAATACTCTTTGGAAGGGATCTTCTTTTAATTTCATTAAAAAGAGAATTAGGTTCCAGCTTCTTGAGGCTTGTCTACATACATTATTTTGAATATAACTAGGAGATGGATTTCTTCTCTCTTACTTATTTAATCAGATTTACATATCATGAAAATGACCCTATTACTAAAAGCAACCTGAAGATTCAATGCAATCAGTATTAAAATACCAACAATATTGCTCATACAACTAGAAACGCAATAAATACAATGGTACCTCACTCCATGTACACTTTTGTTTGTGAACAATTTGGCTCACAAACAGAAGCATTTTGCAAAATTCTATTTTTGTTTGCAACTCTGCATCGAGTGACAAACACAACTTCAGCGATCTTTCCTTCATAAACATGAATGTGGCCATCTTTTTCAGAATTATGAAATCAGTTAAGTTCATGAACCAAGATACTACTAATATTCATCTGCAATTAGAAAAGATTCAGAATAGCCAAAGCAATTCCGAGCAAAAAGAGCAATGCTGGACATTCACAATAGCTAAATCTTAGAAGTGACCTATATGTCAATCAACAGAATAATTAAAAAAAAGTGATGTTTATATACAATGGAGTACTACTCTGTGATAAAGAAAGATAAACGAGTCATTTGTAGAAAAACAGATGCACCTTGAGACCACAATGTTAAATGAAATGAGACACACAGTTTAAACACCGCATGATTTCTCTTATATGAGAAACCTGAAAGATAGAGTAAAATAAAAGATAATGGGAAATAGCAAGAAATAAACCCCATCTGATTTTTTCACAAAGAGGCCAAAAACATGCTAGAGAAAAGACAGTCTCTTTAACAGATAGTTCCAGGAAAACTGGATATCCACCTGCAGAAGATTCCTGTCACTTACCTGTACTGAAATCAAAATGGATCAAAGGCTTAAATATAAAACCAAAAACACTGAATCTGCTGGAAGACAATACAGGGTAAATACCTGAAGACACAGGTTGAGGCAAAGACTTCTATTCCTAAATAGGACTCCAAATGCATAGGAAATAATATCAAGAATCAACAAATGGGACTATATCCAATGAAAAAGTTTCAGCATGGCAAAGGAAGCAGTTGACAGAGTGAAGAGACAACTTATTCGGAGAGAAAACTAATACTGAAATATACAAAGAACTTCAAAAATTAACCCTATAAAATAATGAACCAATAAAACTTCTTTTGAGAAGTATGTATTCCTACTTGTAAGAGAAATAATTTAAATGGCTAAAAAGTGTATGAAAAAATATTCAACATTTCTACCCATCTTAAGAATATGAATTAAAATTACATTGCGATCCCATCTCACCCCAGTAAGAATGGCTATCATCAAGGAAAAAAAAGAAAGAAAGAAAGAAAAGAATGCTGGCGAAGATGTAGGAAAAAAAGGAACCCTCCTACGCTGTGGGTGGGAATGTAAACTAATAAAATCACTATGAAAATTACTATGGAGATTTCTGAAAAAAAACTGAACATAGAAATACCATATACCACTCTTCACATATTTCTGTATAGATGGGGTCATCGGCAAAAACTGAAGATAAAAATGGGATCTCAATAAGCTTTATTAAAAAAATTAATAAGAAATCTTACTAATGGCAGCTTTCCTATCTACAGTTGGACTCCAGCAATTAAACAGACAAAGGTAAAAGAGAGAAACCAGGTGTTATGTAACACAATTAACATAAGAATTTAGCAGAGTCCACAAGCAAAATAGGGATGTAGCCAAGAATATAAAAGACCAGGGTAACCAGTCACCCCTCAACCTGAGAAAATACAAAGGAGACAAGGAACAGCTACCTAACAACTCTTATTTAACATAAAAAACACACACCGATATATGTATATACTATGCATATTCTTACTTTACCATCACTATACCACTGCACACAAGTCCCCTTTACCTCATTTCTAACTCTAAGCTAAGCTGTTCACCTATGAGGCTTCCCATCCCCAGAGATTAGTGATACCTGGATATAATTAGACACTGATCAGGCACAGGCTAACGCAAGTGAATGAGGAAGGATTGCAAGGCAAGTGACTGCTAATAAATAAGCTAATTGCATATCTGATGGGGGGATCTGAGTGACAATAAGCAAAGGCTGAGTGTAAAGAAAAGCTACTGAAATAAACTGCAATTAGGCAGATATGGTTTCATCAGTATATCGCATCCAATCATCGAGATATTCTGTAAGAAGAAATGACAAATGTTGTAGACTGGGCCATACAGAGGTAAGCTGCTGACCACAGGAACCTCTGGCTGTGCTGGAAAAGCTCATATTCATAGTGCTCTGAAGTCAAGGAAACACCACAGCTGAGGCAGCCTAGGGCATAGGCTACTGACACTCCCTATTCCAGAGCAATAAAACTACCAACCTTAGTGATCAAACAGTTATCTTAATTGGCAAAATTTACTCTCTTTGTTCCACCTTCACAGGCTTTGGGCTTTCATACCTTCCTCTTCCTGCACCCCCCAAATCTGTGAAAGAAATATGGGCTGTCCAGAGAAGTTCTCTGACTCTACTCCCAGACAGTCTCTACTCCCAGAGAGCTTTGACTTTCCCAGAGCCCCCAAAATCATACTACTGTCTTTTTTATTTAAGTTGCTCATTTAGGAGATTGGGACTGGGCCAAGACCCTGTGTAGATAATGTGAGCATTTATTCAATAATCAAGTAAATCATTATAATGAAACACCTCCAATTGAGAAATATTGCAGTCAGCAAACATTTTAGAGACTCAGTGCTAAACTGCAACCCAAAACCCACTTATTTATCTCAAAGGGCCAACACTGCAGTTAAATACTGAGGTTTTGGGTTAGAAAAAACAACTGTACATTAACATCTTTTGTCTTAAAAGAAAAACATAGTAACACACATGCTATAGGCTCACCATCACTGGTCTATACAAACGAAAATAAAATTTTTTAAACCAGCAATTTCTGTTTCAGATTTCCCTAGACCTATATCCTTGCTATATTTTTTAAAAATCACAACAGTATTTTAGTCTGTTCATCAGTTCTTTGGCCTTTGTTTGGGCCTTCAGATGACTTGTTACCCTCTCATCTTCAGTACCTTGTTTTTTTACTCCGGCTTGATGTTTATGTCTATTCTCATATCTTGGAAGCTTGAAATGCCCAGTAAGTGTTTTGTGCTTTTCCCTACTTTTATTTTTAAATCATTATCTTTTATAGAACCCTGAAAAGAGTTTTGAGGTAAAAAGGGTTAAAATCTCTATAGTCTTGTGATTTTCACCAGGTATAAGAGTTTACTATAAGAGCTGAGCGTGGTGGCGCACGCCTTTAATCCCAGCACTCAGGAGGCTGAGGTAGGAGGAGAGTTGTGAGTTTGAGGCCGGCTTGGGCTACAACGTGAGCACAAGGCCAGCCTGAGCTACATAGTGCGACCCTGTCTCAAAAAACTAGGGCCAGGACTTTGGCTCAGTGGCTTAAGCACCTGCCTGGCAGGCACAAGGTTGTGAGTTTGATCCCTGGTGCCACAAAACAAAAAACAAAAAACAGAGTTTACTATAAGAGTTTTGTTGAATAGTTGATTGTATATGCTGTGCATTGTAGAAATTAATACTATATACTGATCCATTCTTTAGTTTCTGGATGGGTTAAGCATAAAGGAACAATAAGACACCAATGACATTTTTTGTTCACTCTCATCAGAAGTGAGAGGAAGAGAAAAAACAGGAGAAACTGAGCTCTACATCAGGAGACTCAAGCTTAAGATTCCAGAAAGTGTCTGGTCAGGTCATGTCACCCTAGTCTTCTAGACTTTTGAAGTTTCTTTTATGTCTAACATTCTGTAATTTAATGTTATCTTCTGCCTTTTGAAAAATAAATAGTCCTTCTGAGAAAACCAAACATAGATTAATTCATGGCTCAAGATAAACAAATGATAAAACTCACAACAGCTGAACATGTTCTGTGTGCCAGGTGCTAAACTATGAATTCTAGAAGACTCACCAAGTGTCTATAAAGATTAAATGGGTTAATACATTCCATGTGTTTACAGCAGTGCCTGACATGTAGAAAAAGCTCAAGACAATGTCAGCTGTAGTTGTCATTTTATATACATTACCCCCGGAGAGCGTTTCCACAGTCTTGTGAAGCAGGTACCATGATCTCCATGTTAAAGAGAAAAAACTGAGGTGCAGGGAGATATATGCCATGCCCCAAATCACACTGTTGACTCAGAGGTCAAGATCATGTATCTAGACACACCCAACTCATAAACCCAAGTTGTTTCCAACATGTCACACTAGTACTCAAAATGAGCAGCAGCAGAGCTGCTAAGAACAGAGTAGAGTCACAAGGTGTGTTCAAATCCCAGGTCTATGAATTTCTGCTGTGTGATTTGAGAAACCAAGTTAACTTCAATTTACTCATTTATAAAGCAGCAACAACATGTACCTCACAGGATTATGCAGGAAATTAGTAAGGTGTAACATTTTCAAATATCTAACATAGATCCAGGAAAATAGAAGGTACTCAAGAAAAAACAAAACCAATGCTATGCTCAGAACAGTATGCCCACTTAAGATGAAATTAAGCATTTGGGTCATAATTTCAAATTGTGTGCTATGAATATGTTTCTCTTTGAGAAAGAATCCTACTGCCAAAAGTGTTAATTATAACTGTAGGAGAATTAAATTATAAAACCACAATTCTCCAAGTATAGGCATATTTCATTTTAAGCAATATGAATACATTAGAATATGAACATATACATACATTTATAAGGCAGGAAACCATCATTCCCAATTCATAGGTCAGAAATGAAGGATCAAATTTAAGTAAATAAGCCCAAGATCATAAAAAGATTGAAACAGGATCAATCATCTGCTTTATGAAATAATTAATAATGGTAACTATATATGAAGAGGTGATCTCAGCATGAAAAGCTTGGAATAGTTTCAGAATTACACACTCCTTTTAGAAGCACATCTACCACACAAGGGAAACTTCACCTGAACGTACTACCTGCAGTTCTCATCTTTGGACTATGTGTCATCTTATTATATATATATAGAGAAAAGTAGGGGCACAAATGAAGAAAACTATAAAAACACAAGCAGGAAAGGATGATACATCAGAAGTCAAAACTAAGAAGAGATGAAATGACAGAATCTAATCAGGCCACTCTATTTTGAACGCTAAAAACTTACCCCCAAATTTAGGATTTGTTTCTCTTGAAATAGTCACAACAAAAAGGTCAAGATAACATTTAATAGACTTATACACAGGTTGGATATATTATAGTACATAAACAAGTTATAGAGGAAATGGCATACTGTCAGTATCACCATACGGTTTATAAGATCTACTGGGGATGTGTACTTCTTTTTCTAAAATGATATAAATTTTGGAAAATATTTTTCACTAGTAAAGTGATCTATGAAAGTAAGTAAATAAAAAAGTAAGTTTGATTTCCTCAAGCATTTTATTTCATATTAAGGAACAGTGCTTAATAAATACTTACCAAAGGTAGAAATGAACTGATTTAAATCATACTTCTGGTATACAAATGATCATGTAGGAAGTGGCCCAAGGAGAAAGGGTGGGAGTTAGGTTTCAAGCCACAAATGAGGCAACTAGACATATGTCAGCAGATGTAAATGAGAGGTCATGCAGCATGCATTTGTCAATTTGTGAACCAGGATTAGTACAACAAGTTTGTGCAAAGAGGAAACAGCAGTGGGCTGTTTGCTGGTTAAATTCACTAAAGGCAATATTCAAACCCAGGTAGTCTGGTGTGTGCTGGAGTCTGTGCTTTTAACTGTTTTAGCTCCACTGGGTAGGCACCTTTTTGTTACCATTAAGTAAAAGTAAACCCATCCTTATCTCAGAATAGGAATTGGAAAGTCAGACTTTGCTTTGTATACTCTTTCTACAAAATTAATTTTTAAAATATTGGATGAAGGGCTGTGAGTGTAGCTCAGAGATAGAGTACTTGGTTAGCATGTACAAGGCTCTAGGTTCAAATCCTAGCACTACAAAAAACAAAAACAAAACAAGACAAACAAAAAGGAACATTGAATGAATATAAGGTCAATTTATGAAATGTGTTAGAAGTGTCATTGGCACAGCATCACTGGCTTCAATAGGAAACTTGTTAGAAATGGAATTTCTTGGGTCCCATTCCATTCTACCACATTACACAAGGCTTCCATTAGTGTAATGAATACAGATACAGTGAACCCTGCATACTCACCATTTTTTCAAAAACAACATCCTATCTCCTAAGCCCCTCTCCAAACTCTCCTTAATTCTGTAGTTATGTGCCTTGTTTTCCTTTATAACATTCTCATGTTTTTGACTCTACAATCAACATATTATTCATATGGTATTTATAGGCTATTAAATCTTTCTGAATAAAGTTCTTAGAGTAGTTATAGGAGATACATGAGAAATTTATGAAAAATTTAAACTGTTTTACAGGTTATTCAGGCTTAATTTAATAAATAATTAGAATAAAAAATAAATTATCTGTGCATTTAAATATATGCAATTATAATGCTTTAGCAGGAATACTTAATTTTTATTCCTTCTCTTTGTAGGTGGAGGGGTTTGAGTAACCTAAAGAGTCTCTCTGCACTTTGACTTTCCTGGGAGAAGTGACTTCTTGACCAGTGCATCTATGAGAAAGACTCAGGCATTAATATCTCAGTTTCATAGTACTTCTTTCTTCTTTTGGTACAAATCTATTTTTAGGGAGGGCACACAATCACTACACCATCAGGGTCCCCACTGATGATGACTTCAAAAGTGTTTCTAGTGCATGATTAACATTAATTACAAGTTGTAATGCGTTAAATTCCCCTCAAACAAAAAAAGATACATCTATATTCCAATCCCAGATGTGTGGAGTGCTACCATACTCATACAAAGGTCTTTGCAGATATAATTAAGGATCTAGAGAAGAGGAGATTAAACCTGGATTATATGAATAACATCTAAATCCAACGACAAATGTCCTTATGAAGAGCAGGAAGGTGGAGGTTTGAAGTAAATAAAAGAGAAAATAAGGAAAAAAGAGAGGAAGAGGTAATGTGAAACAGAGGCAGAAACTGGAGTGATGTAATCGTAAATCAAGGTAAGTGACAGCCACCAGAAGCTATAAGAGGCAAAAAAAATCCCCCCATCACACCCCGAAGGAATGTGGTCCTGCTGACATATTGTTCAGACTTCTGGTCTCAAGAACTACAAGAATGGATTTCTCCTGTTGTAAGCCAACAAATTTATAAAAAATTATTTCAATGGTCACAACAAAATAATATACAAGTTCATAGAATTAAACCATGATCTTATTTTAAATATTTTTGCTAACAAATGTGTCATATTTATGCACATCTATACAAGCTATACATTTACATGTAGTGTACTCCACACTGTAAATCTACTTTTATCTGTACCTACTTCACATTTATAGTATATTTTTTCTGATCTCAGGGAAATCTGCAGTATATTTTAGCCCCCTCACATTGCAAAAAATAGCATTTTGTTTTTAGTTTACTAACTTAAAACTATTAAATAATTAAGAATGAAAGTTGGCCTTTGTCAAATACTTTCTAAAAAACAGAATGAGTCTATGGTTTTTCTTCTTTGAAGACTGACATGACATTAAACCCTACCTATACTGTGATAAGACGTGTAGCACATGCAACTTCTGCCCTATGGAAATTTTTTCTATGGACAACTTTTGCAAATGTTTCACGGGCAATAGAAAAGCTATATTCAATTCACCAGATTAAAAAAAATTATTTAGAGCTGGGAGAATCATACAGACTGGTAAGATGGAATATTCCATTTACACCTGTTATCTGGACATCACTATCACTCCTGTTTACTATCACAATGTTCTGATTCAAACAAGAAATTATGTTCACCCTGTATATATGTAGGAGAGCAAGTGGTTCAAGAGCACAGTATCTTAACCAGGCTACCTAGTTTCTCACCACTCTGTGCCTTGTCTCCTCAAATGTAAGAGGTAGCAACAGGTAATGGTGAGTCTTCAATGATGCTATTCTTATCTATCACATCCATCTTACTCAGATTATCCTAAATCAGATTCTTTCCATATTTTTGTCTTATTACCTGTCAAGAGACATGAAAATCTTCTTTTACTGCATTTTTGTCTTCTGTTATTTCTAATAAATTGTCCATAATAATTTTAGGTAAATATTTTTACATATATAAAGGTCATTATGATTAGGTCTTTTTTTTTTAATAAATTTCACTATGTATTGGTATGAAAGTAGACAGGAGTCTAGTTTTACTCTTCAGCATGTGAAAGCCAATTTCTGTAACACCATTTATTAAAAAGGTTTTATTTTAGTGAAAGTGTTTGGGCCCTTTGTCAAAGATAAGGTGGCCAAGTGTCTTTGTAGTCATGCCTGCATCTTCTATTCTGTTCTACTGATCCTCCTTTTTTGACAGTACCATGTGTCTAGAGTTGTTTCTGCATATTCTAATCTGTTTCACTGATCCTCTGGTCTATTTGTTTGCCTGTACCATGCTGTTTTTATCACAGTAGCTTTGTATATAACTTCAAGTTAGGGATTGTCCCTTGACTTGCCTTTGTTGCCCAGAAGTGTTTTTATTGTTCTAGGTCTCTTCTGATTCCCAATGGATTGTAGGATTGTTTTCTCTAATTCTGTGAGGTATGTTAATGATATTTTTTATTGGGATTCCATAAAATCCATATGACAATTTTAAGAGTATAGCCATTTTCACTATATTGGTTCTTCCTACCCAAGAGCAAGGGCTATCTTTCCATTTTCTAATATCCTCTTTCATTTTCCTGTTCAAAGTACTGCAGTTTTCAATGTAGAGATCTTTTACTTCCTTTGTTAGATTGATTCCTAAGTACTTCTTTTTTTTTGGATGCTATGGTAAAAAGGTTTGTCTTCCTAATTTCTCCCGCACTGAGCTTATTATTTGTGTCTAGGAATGCTATTTCCGAGTGTTGACTTTGTATTGAGTGACACTACTGAATTTATTAAATCTAGAAATCTGTTGGTAGAGTTTTTGGGGTCTTCTATGTAAAGTATCATATCATTTGTAAATAATTTAACTTCTTCCTTTACTATTCTTATTCATTTCATTTTTCTCTCTTGCCTAATTGCTAATGGTTCCAAAACTATATTAAATAGGAGTGGTGATAGTGTACACCCTTGCCTTGTTGCTGATTTCAGAGTGAAAGTTTTAAGTTTTTGGCCATTATAAAGTTGGCAGTTGGTTTGTCATAGATGGCACTTACCAGATTGAGATGAAAACCATCTATTTCAATTTTCTGTAAGATTTTTTAAATCATGAATGAGTTGTTGGATTTTGTCAAAAGCTTTTTATGCCTCTATTGAGATGATCACGTGACTGATTTCTGTCTTTGGCTCTATTGAGATGCTGTATTACATTTATTGATTTGAGTATGTTGAACCATTCCTGCATCCCTGGGCCATAGTGTATAACCTTCTCACTGATTTGCTGCATTGTTTGTTAGTATATTATTGAGGAATTTTACATCTATGTTCATTAGGGAGCTTGGCCTATAGTTCTCTTTATAGTCTTTCTCCACGAATACATTGCTGAGTATTGTTTCCCGTTCAATTTCATTAAAGAGTTTTAGATGTAATGGCATTAGATTTTCTCTAAATTTCTTGCAGAATTCAGGAGTGAATCCATTAGGACCTGGGCTTTTATTTGATGGCAAATTTTTATTACATTTTAAATTTTATTAACTGATACTTTGCTATTTAGAATTTTTGTATCTTGATTCAACTTTGGTAATTCATATGTATCTAGAAATCTGTCCATTTCTTCTGTTTTCCATTGTAGAGTAAAAATTCTCAAAGTAGGTATTGATAATCTTTTGAATTTCCATAGGATCTGTAGTGATTTCACCCTTTTCATTCCTAAGTGCATGAATTTGAATCTTTTCTTTCTTTTTTTTTTTTTTTTGGATAAGGTTGGCTAGGGGTTTAACAATTTTATGTAATCTTCCAAAGAACCAACTTTTTAATTCTTTGATTCTTTGTACTTTCTTTGGTCTCAACTGCATTAATTTCTGCTCTGATCTTTGTAATTTTCTCCCTTGTACGGGCTTTGTGCTTGACTTTTCTTCTTTTTCTAGAAGTTTGAAGTGCAACATTAGGTTGTTCATTTGAGCTTGTTCTGTTTTCTTGATACGAGAAATCACCACTATAAATTTCCCTCTTAGGACTGCTTTCACTCAGTCCCATAAGTTCCAGTGTGTTGTATCGGCAATATCATTTAATTGTAGATATTGTTCATTTCTTTTATAATTTCCTCCAGTATCTAGTGGTGTTGCAGGGGTGTTATTTAATTTCTATGTGTTTATGGAGTTTTTGTGCTTTCTTTTGCCATTGATTTGCAATTTCATTGCACTATGGTCAAATAATATGCATGGGATAATTTCAATTCCTTTGCATTTATTTAAGCATGTTCTATGGGCTAGCATGTGGTCTATTTTAGCGAACATCTTGTGCACAGCTGCAAAGAATGTGTCATCCGATGTGAGCATCTACTAGTCCATTTGTTCATAGGTTTGGCTCAGTTCTGATATTTATTTGCATATCTTTTATCTGGCTGATATATTTGTGAGAGTGAGATATTAAGGTCTCTCATTACAACTGAGTTATTGCTTATTTGATTTTTCATGTCCCTTAATATTTGTTTTATATATTTGAGTATTCCTGCATTTGGTATATATGTATTTATGACTGTTATCTCTTCTTGGAATTTTCCCTTAACAAGTACGCAGTGACCTTCTTTATCTCTTTTGATTATTTTCGGTTTGAAGATCACTTTGTCTGAAAATAGAATAACTAACTACCCCTGCTTTTTTCTGAGCTCCTGTCATATAGAATATAGTTTTCTATCCTTTCAATCTATGAATTTCTTTTTGAGTTAAATGTGTTTCTTCTATACAGCATATTGTTGTATTTTGTTTCTTGATCTACTCTACCAGTCTGTTTCTTTAATTGGTGAGTAGAGACCATTTAAAGTGATGGTTATTACTGATGTGTACTGGCTTATCCTTCCCACATTATTTTCCTGGTGTAGGTACTCTGTCTTTCCCCTCTGTTGAATTGTTCCCCCTGCCTGGTGGCTTCTTTCTATCAATGTTCTTGGAATTGTGGTCATTTGTATCTCTTTCTAACATATCTTTCACTACACTTTGTAGAGCCCATTTGGTGGTTATGAATTTCTTCATTTGTTCTTTGTCATGGAAGAATCTTATTTCTTCACTAATTTTGAAAGATAGTTTTGCAGGATATATCAATCTAAACTGGAAGTTGCTTTTTTTCGGGACTTGAAATGCTTCAATTCAAGGTCTTCCTGACTTAAGGGTTTGTGTTGAGAAGTTTGCTGTGATTCTGATGGGCTTTCTGTTACAGGTGATCTTTTTCTTCCCTCTAACTACTTTTTTTTCTTTTTCTTTTTCTTAATTCTGAAGAGAATAAAACCAAACAAAATAAAACAGAATAGAGTCAATCAAAACAAAACAATGAACATGGTACATGACTTCAAAAAAAGGTAAAAGGAAATCAGTAATGGCTATCATTATGCCTCTTGTTATCTTCAAAATAACTGCCCATATGAAACAAAATAGTACAGAATAAAAACAATAAAAACAAAACAGCGGAAGCAATACAGGACTTCAAAACAATAGCAAAACAACAGTGGTTACCATAATGCCTCTTGTTATCTTTTAAGTAGTTGCCTATGTCATCAGACATAATACAAAAAAATCAAAATAGAATAAAATCACTCAAAACAAAACAATGAAAGCAATAGAGGGCTTCAAAACAAGGTAATAGGAAATCAATAATGGCTACTGTAATGTATTTTGTTTCTTTGAAATAGCTGGCTATGCCATCAAATACAATAAAATTAGACAAACTGAAACAGAATAAAATCAAACTAAACAGAACAATGAAAACAATACAGGAGTCGGGAGAGCACCTTCACTAGCTGCACACAGGACCCACCTCTATCGGGTCTTGCGACCCAGCACAATGCACCAGGGGAACTCCTGTCTAGCCTCGGAGGACACAGAGGTACGAGGCCAGCCCAGCCCAGGACCCCAGAGCTGCTCATCACAGACTGCCCAGCGTAGTTGCAGGGCCTTGGAGAGCTTCGGCTCTGCCTGCCAGAGCCCAGGGCATGCGAGCTCCATTGTTCAGTGAAGCAGATGGTGCTGTGGGTCCTAGAGGCTGTGGCCACGCCCAGCCAGGAGCAAGGCCCATGCACTGTAGTCCTGTGACTTGCCCAGGCTTGCCTGGCACTCCAGAGGCACTTAACTCCTTGCAGCCAGAACCAGGGTCCGAGTGAAGCCACACTCCGGGGTACGCTCCACCTAGCTGCCTGGGACCAGGAGGCCTTGGCCCCCACCCAGTAAGGCAGAAGCTCCACCAGCACACTCCGGGAGTTCGCCCTCACTAGCTGCACAGAGAATCCAGCTCTACCCAGTCCAGCGACTCAGTGCAACACACCAGGGGAACACCCAGTCAGCCTTGCAAGACACAAAGCCACACAGGTCCCAGAAGAAAATGACAAAATGAAAGGCCAAGAAGCAGTCTCAATCACCCAACCCACAGAGAACAAACCCAAGAGACAGTGAAATGGAAGACAGAGGGAATCACACAAATGAACTTTATCAAATGATAGCAAATGCAGTAAAGAAACAGCTCGATGAAGCTACAGAGAAACTCCAATCAGAAATAATCTCTCAGCTAAAAAATGAAATGAGAATCATTATTAAAGAAATGTTGTGTGTATCTAAAGGAGAACAAGATGAAAAAATAGAAGAACTTAAGAAAATGATGGAAACTTTGAATGAATGATATAAGACACAAACAGAATGCATGAAACAGATGCAAAGGGAAATGAAGGACATGAAAAACTCGATGGAAAGTCTGAAAAACTGCTTGAATGAAGCTGAAGATAGAATCTCAGACCTTTTTTTTTTTTTTTTTTTGCGACACCAGGGAATGAACTCACAACCTCGCGCCTGCCAGGGCAGGCGCTTACGGCACTGAGCCAAACTCCCGGCCCTGGTTTTTTGAGGCAGGGTCGCACTATGTAGCTCAGACCAGCCTTGCGCTAGCGTTGTAGCCCAAGCCAGCCTCGAACTCACAACACTCCGCCTACCTCAGCCTCCCGAGTGCTGGGATTAAAGGCGTGCGCCACCACGCCCAGCAGAATCTCAGATCTTGAAGACAGCATGGGAGATCATGGCCACGAAAGAAAAGATTTCTTAAAAATAGTAAGGAACCAAGAAACAACAATTCAAAGGCTGCAAGACGATGCCAAAAGAAATAACATAAGATTAATAGGCATAAATGAAAAAGCAGGGGTCAATACTAATGACCTGTGAAGACTATTCACAGAAATAATGGCAGAAAACTTTCCAAACATGGGAAGAGAATCTGAAACACAGGTAACTGAGGCATACAGAACCCCTATTAACCATAACCAAAATAAATCTTCACCCAGACATATAATAATTAGACTATCAGAACTATAGTACAAGAACAAAATACTAAAAGCTGTCAGAGAAAAGAAACAGATCACCTATGAAGGAAAGCCTATCAGAATCAAGGCACACTTCTCAACACAAACCTTTAAGTTAAGAAGACCTTGGAGTGAAGTATTTCAAATCCTGAAAGAAAACAACTTTCAACACAGATTCATGTACCCTAGAAAACTATCCTTAAACATTCATGGAGAAATAAGATACTTTCATGACAAAGAACAACTGAAGAAATTTGTGGTCACCAAACCATCACTACGAAGAGTAATGAAAGATACTCTAGAAAGAGACAAAGATAGCCACAATCTTAAGAATAACAACCAAAGGAAACCACTAAGCAGGGCAAATAATTAAACAGAAAATGTAGAAAACCAACAACAGAAAGATATAATGACAGGGTGATCCAGTACATATCAATTATATCAATCAATGTAAATGGTCTCAACTTACCAATAAAAAGAAACAGACTAGCAGAGTAGGTTAAGAAGCAAAACCCAACAATATGCTGTGTACAAGAAACACATTTCACTCAAAAGGAAATTCACAGAATAAAAATAAAAGGCTGGAAAACAATACTCCATGCAACAGGAACCCAGAAGAAAGAAGGGGTAGCTATTATGTTTGTAGACAATATGAACTTCAAAGTGAAAATGATCAAAAGACATAAAAAAGGTCACTACATACTTGTGAGGGGAAAACTTCAAGAGGAAGAGATTACAATCATAAATATATATGCACCGAATATGGGAGCATCCAACCATGTAAGACAAGGCTTAATAGACATGAAAAACCAAATAAACAATAATACAGTTATAACAGGAGACCTTAATACCCCGTTGTCACAGAGAGACAGATCAACCAAACAAAAAATCAGCAAAGAAATAGCAGAACTGAATCAAGCTTGTGAACAAATGGACCTAGTAGATGTATACCGAGTATTCCACCCATCAACATCAGAATACACATTCTTCTCAGCTGCACATGGGTCATTCTCTAAAAGAGATCATATACTGGTCCACAAAACATGCTTAAGTAAATGCAAAGGAACTGAAATAATTCCATGCATATTATCTGACCATAGTGCAGGAAAATTGGAAATGAATGACAAAAAACCCTACAATAACTGCATAAACACATGGAAATTAAATAATATGCTCCTAATTAACCAATGGGTCACAGAAGAAGTTAAAGAAGAAATTAAACAATATCTACAATTGAATGAAAATGCAAATACAAATTACCGGAACCTGTGGCCTACAATGAAAGCAGTCCTCAGAGGGAAATTTATAGCACTAAACTCTCACATCAGAAAAATGGAAAGAACACACATAAACAACCTAATGCTGCACCTCAAACTTCTAGAAAAAGAAGAGCAAGTCAAGTCCAAAGCCCAAAGAAGGGAGGAAATTATTAAGATTACAGCAGAAAATAATGCAATTGAAACTAAGAAAACAATACAAAGAATTAATGAATCGAAAAGTCGGTTCTTTGAAAGAGTAAATAAAATTGATAAATCTCTAGCCAAGCTTATCAAGAAGAGGAAAGAAAAAAGTCAGATTCATGCAATAAGAAATGAAAAGGGTGAAATCACTACAGACCCGGTGGAAATAGAGAAGATCATCAACACCTACTTCGAAAACCTTTACTCACATAGATTCAATAATGGACAGATTACTAGTAACCTATGAATTACCAAAGCTGAATCAAGAAGATGTAAAGCTGCTGAATAACCCAATTTCAGCTAATGAAATTGAATATGTAATTAGGACCCTATCAACAAAGAAAAGCCTGGGTCCTGATGGATTCACTGCTGAATTCTACAAGAAATTCAGGGAAGACTTAATGCCAACACTCCTCAAACTCTTCAATGAAATTGAAAGAGAAGCAAGTTTCCCTAACTCATTCCTGGAAAGAAGTATTACCCTCATACCAAAACCAGAGAAAGACCCAACCAAAAAAGAAAATTACAGGCCAATCTCCCTTATGAACACAGATGCAAAAATCCTCAATAAAATACTGGCAAGTAGAATATAGCAAGTTATCAGAAAGATTATACATCATGATCAGTGGAATTCATCCCAGGAATGCAGGGATGGTTCAACATATGCAAATCAATACATGTAATACATGTAATACACCATATCAACAGGGCCAAGGACAAGAACCACATGATCATCTCAATAGATGCACAAAAAGCTTTTGACAAAATCCAAAACCCATTCATGATCAAAACCCTACAAAAAATCAGAATAGATGGTCTCTACCTCAACCTGATAAAAGTCATATATCATAAACCAACAGCCAACATCTTACTAAATGGACAAAAACCGAAAACTTTCAACCTAAAATCAGGAACAAGAGAAGGATGTCCATTATCACCACTCCTATTCAATATAGTTCTGGAAATATTAGCCAGAGCAATTAGACAAGAGAAAGAAAGGAAGGGAATAAGGATAGGAAAGGAAGAAGTGAAATTATCATTATTTGCAGATGATATGATATTCTACATAGAAGACCCCCAAAAATCCATTAGAAGACTTCTAGAAGTAATAACCAAATTCAATAATGTTGCTGGATACAAGTTAAACACTCAAAAGTCAATAGCATTCCTGTACACAAACAACAAAGTCACTGACAGAGAAATAAGGGAAACCACACCCTTTACTATAACATCCAAAAAATGAAATACTTAGGAATCAATCGAACAAAGGAAGTAAAAAATCTATACAGTGAAAATTACATTACTCTGAAGAAGGAAATTGAAGAAGATCTCAGAAAATGGAAAGATATTCCCTGCTCATGGATAGGAAGAACAAACATCATGAAAATGGCCATTCTCCCAAAATTATTATACAGATTTAATGCAATCCCTATCAAAATACCACTTGCCTACCTCACAGAGCTAGAGAAAGCATTCCTGAAATTCATCTGGAACCAGAAAAGACCTAGAATAGCCAAGGCAATTCTGGGCAACAAAGGGAAGGTAGGAGGCATCACAATCCCCGACTTGAAACTATACTACAAAGTTACTGTGATAAAATTAGTATGGTACTGGAATCAAAACAGACCTCAAGATCAATGGAATACTTTAGACGATATAGCCACAACTACAAAAACACTTAGCCACCTCATCTTTGACAAACGGGCCAAACATGTACATTGGAAGAAAGATAGCCTCTTTAACAAATGGTGCTGGAAAAACTGGCTTTCTATATGCCGTAAACTAAAACTAGATCCATGTCTATCACCATGCCCTAAAATAAAGTCAAAATGGATCAAAGATCTGAATATTAAAACAGAGACGCTAAGCTTACTAGAAGACAGAGTAGGTAAAAATCTTGATAACATAGGAGTAGGCAGAGAGTTCATGAACAAAAATCAAATTGCACAGGAAACACTTCCCAGAATCAACAACTGGGATCTCATATTACTAAAAAGTTTTTCCGTGTCAAAGGAAATTTCCAACAGAGTGAAAAGAAAACCCACGAATTGAGAAACTATCTTAGCCAATTGTCCATCAGACAAAGGAATTCTATGTAAAATGTATAAAGAATTAAAAGAAATCAGGCCCCTAAAATTCAAGGACCATATCCAAAAATGGGCATGAGATGAATACACACTTCTCAGAGAAAGAAATACAAATGGCAAATAAATATATGAAAAAATGTTCAACATCAATGGTCATTCGGGAAATACAAATTCAAACAACACTGAGATTCCATCTCACTCCAGAAAGAATGGCCAAGATTAAAAAATCAACCGACAACGAATGCTGGAGGGGCTGTGGGGAAAAAGGAACTCTTCTCCACTGTTGGTGGGAGTGTAGACTGGTGCAACCACTGTGGAATTCAGTGTGGAGATTCCTCAAGAAGCTAGGATTAGAGATCCCATTCAACTCAGCTATCCCACTTCTGGGCATTTTCCCAGAAGAATTGAAAACATCATACCACAGTGATATCTGTGCACCCATGTTTATAGCAACCCAATTTGTAATAGCCAGATCTTGGAAACAACCCAAGTGCCCATCGATCAAAGAATGGATAAAGAAGATGTGGTATTTTTATACAATGGAGTGCTACTCAGCTGTTAAGAAAGATTGCATTGAGACTTTTATAAGTAAATGGACATGACTTGAGACCATACTCATAAGTGAGATAAATCAAACCCACATGTGTAAATACTGTATTGTCTCCCTAGTGTAAGAAACGGAAAAAGTATATATGATCCAACATCTATAATAAATACTATGTTCGGGTAAAAAACAGCTCAAAGAACAAAAGTAATTGGGAAGGGAAAAGGGGGAAAGGGAGAAGGGAAAAGGAAAAGATATAAATTTGTATATTTGTATACGTAAGACAACACTACTGAATGTATTCGTTATTGAGAAAGAACAGTTAATACTCATATGATTAGATCAATTTTACATGTCTATATCTGTTAATGTAAACAACCATCTTAAAGATAGCGATATGCAATATTGCAACCATTGTCAATTTTCTATCATCCTGTTTTGTAAACCTGCAATGTTGCTGTTGTGCATTTACTCTAGTCGTTTGTTTGTCTCTTTTGCTTTTCGTCTTTGTTATATGTGTCTTTTTTTCCGCTTATATAAAAAAAGAAGAATTTTTTCATACAATGGAGTACTACTCTGCGATAAATAAGGATACACTCAATATATTCCTAGGAAATTGGATGCACCTTCAGTCCATATGCTTAAGTGAAATAAATCGGACACACATGCATGAGTGTCTCATTGTTTCTCTGGTGTGAGAAACCAAAAGTGTAAATTAGGATCAAAATATATTTGAAATAGGAAGAACATGTTCAAATGGGGAGGGGAACAAGACAGAGGGGAAGGGGAAAGGAAAGAAGGGAAAAGTAGAAAAATGAGAAAGAAGGAAAATATGGAGACAAAGGTTTGTAATAAATGGGGAGGGGAGGAGGAGCTGAAGGGAGGGTATGGGAATGTGAATAAAAACCAAGTTATATCATATACAGGTACAAATTCTCTATGATGAATGCGATTGTTATATATATCTAAAATGCACCAATAAAATCTAATTAAAAATGAAAATGTAGAAGCACCTGGAAATTAATAACACACTCCTAATCAACTAATGGGTCACAGAAAAAATCAAGGGAAAATTTTAAAATTTTCTGGAAGTTAATGACAATGCTTGCACAACTCAGCAGAACCTCTGGGACACTATTAAAGCATCCTAAAGAGGCAGTCAATGCTCATATTAGGAAAACAGAGCAAGTTCAATAAACAACCTTATGAGGAATCTTAAGATATTTGAGAAACAACAACAATTTGGCCCAAACCAAAATTAAGGAAGGATATCATAAAGATTAGAGTGGAAATCAATGAAATTAAGATTTTAAAAAATCCAAACAATCAACAACTCAAACACCTGGTTCTTTGGAATAAACAAAAGAGATAAACCCTTGGCCAAACTTGCCAAGAGAAAGAGAGAAAAGACATCAGTGCAATGAAAAATGAAAAAGGTAAAATCACAACAGACATCACTGAAATCCAAAAGATAGTTAGAATTAATTTGAAAAATTGTATTCTAACAAATTGCAACATTTTTGAAGAAATGGAAAGATTCCTAGACTTATACAATTACCAGAGCTAATCCAAGAAGACATAAAAATGCTAAACAAGCCAGTAACAAGCTATGAAACTGACACAGTAATAATCTACTAAATCAAAACAGTCCAGGACCTGACAACTTTGCTGCTGAATTCTACGAAACCTTTAAAGATGTTGTATCACCTATACTCCTGAAGTTCTTTAAAAAGACAGTGTTTCCAAATTCATTCATAGAAGCCAGCATCACTCTGATACCAAACCCAGATAAAGACCCAACTGAAAAAGAAAGCGAGAGGCAAATCTCTTTAATGAACATAGATGTAAAACTCCACAACAGCATATTAGCAAATAAAATGCAGGACATCATCAAAATGATCACACATCATAGCCAAGGAGGTTTCATCCTAGAAACAGAAGGATGGCTTCAACATATGCAACTCAAATGCAATACACATAAACAGAAGTAATGTAAAGAATATGATCATAGATGTAGAAAAGGCTTTAATAAAATCCAACACTCTTCATGATTAGAACCCTGAAAAAATAGGTGTAGAAAAACCAAACCTGATTTTGATAAAAGCTACGTATGACAAGTCAAAGGCTACCATCATATTTAATGGGGAAAACTAAAACCATTCTCTCTAAAATCAGGAACAAGACAAGGATGCCCATTATCACCACTTTTGTTCAGCATAGTACTTGAAACATTAACCAGAGCAATCAGGCAAGAGAGAAAGAAAAGGGATACACTTAAGAAAGGAGGAACTCAAATTATCATTATGTGCAGATGACATGACACTCAATACATAAGCCCCAAAGGATTCCACCAAAAAACTCTCAGAATTAACAATCAGTTTTGGCAATGTAGCAGGATACAAAGTCAACATGCAAAAATAAATAGCATTTGATTTGTGTAAACCAATAATGAATTCAATGAGAAAAAATTTATGAAAACAATACCATCCTCAGAAGCATCAAGAAAAATTAAATACCTAGGTATTAAACTAACCAGTGAAGTAAAAGACCTCTACAAAGAAAACTACAGTTCTCTGGAAAAAGAGACTGAAGAGGATATCTGAAAATGAAAAGACATTCCTTGCTCCAGGACAGGCAGACCCAAACATACTCCCCAAACTGCTAAGCATATTCAGTTCAGTCTCTATCAAAATACCAACAGCATACTTCAGAGATCTAGAGAAAACAATCCTAAAATACATATAGAACTGGAAGGGAACAAAATAGCAAAAGCAATCTTGGGCAATAAGAGCAAAACAGTAAGAATCATGGTAACTGACTGCAAGCTGTATTACAAAGCAACAGTGATAAAAATGGCATAGTATTGGAACAAAAACAGACATGCAGATCAACAGAACTGAATACAGGATACAGAAACATTCTCAGACACATTTATCTATCTGATATTTGACAAAGGGACCAAAAGCATACGTTGGAGGAAAGATAGCCTATTCAACAAATAGTGCTGGGAAATCTGGATATCTGTTTGCATAAGACTAAAACTGGACCCATATCTCTCATCATGTATTAAACTAAAATAAAAATAGATTAAAGATAAAAGCATTAAAACAGAAAAATTTAACCTAGTGGCAGATAAAATAAGTAAAACACTTGATGTCACAGATGTAGGAAAGGGTTTCCTGAATGGAACTACAATTACACAAGAAATAACAGCAAGAGTCAAAATGTGATTATATCAAAACAAAAAGCTTCTCCAAAGCAAATGAAGTAATCAGTAGAGTGAAGAGACAACATACAGAATGTGAAAAAAAATTTTGATAGCTATTCTCCAGATAGGAACATATAAAGAACTAAAAAAAAAAATTATACCACCTAAAAGATCCAATCATTTTGCATCTCTTGCATGAATAAAGATGTTGAACATTTTTTCATATATTTATTTGCGTTTGTACTTCTACATCTGAGAAATGTGTACTCACTTTAGATATATTCATTTTGGATTGGGTCTTTAAATTTGGGGGGGGATAATTTTTTTTGAATTCTTTATGTATTCTAAATATTAGTTCTTTGTGGAACAGCTGGCCAAAATATTTTTCCACTCTACGGTTCTCTCTTCACTCTGTTGGTGCTATCTTTTGTTGAGCAAAAGCTTTTTAGTAAGAAGAGATCCTAGTTGTTGATTCTTTGTAATATTGCCAATGTGACTAGGTTTTTTCATGAAGTCTTTGCCTATACCTATGTCTTTAAGAGTTTTACCTATTCTGTCTTCCAACAGATGTAGTGTTTTTATTTTAATATTTAGATCTTTGATCCACTTCGATTTTAATTTAGTGCATGGTGAGAGACATGGGTCTAGTCATAGTCTTTGGCACGTGGAAAGTCAGGTTTTCCCAGCACTATTTATTAAAAAAGCTATCTTTTTTTCTAGTGAAGATGTTTGGCAATAAAGCTTTTGTAAATAAGGAGAGGAAAAGGGGATGAATGCAGAGGAGGGGAATGGGCAAAAGAATCAAAATATGTCATGTACAGATACAAACTCCCTATGACGAATGTGATCATTATGTACATCTAAAATGTACCAATAAACTTAATTTTAAAAAGGTCCAATCAAGAAATGGGCAAGTAAAGAGACATTTTGCAAAGGAAGCAGTACAAATGGCCAACAAATACATGAAAAAAATGTATTTGGCCATTAGGGAAACGCAAATTAAAACAATGGGAAGACTGCACCTTACACCCAAAAGGATGACAATTATCAATGTCAAAAAATAAAACAAAATAAAATGAAGCACCAAAAAATAAACTCTGGCATGGCTGTAGTGAAAAAAGAACTCTCCTACGCTATTGGTGGGAATGTAAATTAGTACAACCATTATGGAAATTCCTCAAAGAACTGAAGTTAGAAATTCCATATGACCCCGTTATCACCCTTCTATCTTCCACAGAGATAAAGACATCATACTACAATGATACAAGCATATCAACATTTAAAGCAGCACAATTCATAATAGGTGAATCTTCAAAGCAACGTATACATACATCTGTCAACAGATGACTGGATAAAAAAATCTGTGGTATCTATACACAATGGAGTACTATTTGGCTATAAAGAAGGACAAATTTGAAACATCTGTAGGAAAATATATGCACCTGAAAAGTATAATGTTGACTGAAATAAATCAGACACACAAGCTTAAATACCATCTAGTGTCTCTCATTTGAGTAAGGCAGAGTACAAAGAGCCCAGAGTAAAGGATGAATAGGAGACAAGGGAATAGACTTGTAAATGGGAAGCAGTGTAAGAGAACATGGGCAAGAGTGCAGGGGGAGGAAAAGGGAAACAAGTAGAATAAAGATATGTCAGGTATAGGAACCTAAAAACCTCACTGAATGTAAACATTATATGTCATGAACATGAGATAAGATAAATAATATTAACAAAATGAAAATTTATCTTCCAATAAATTTGAAAATCTAGAAGAAATAAATAAATTCCTAGATACATATGACCTAGCACAAATGAACCAAGATATTTTAAAAATCTAAACAGATCAATAACAAGAATTTATGTTGAAATAGTAATAAAAATTCTCCAAATTAAGAAAAGCATGCCAAATGAATTTACTGTTGAATTTAAACATATCTATAAAGAACTAATATCAACACACTTCTAATTTTTCCATGTAATCAAAAGGGAAGGAATGCTTTCATACTCATTGTGTAAAGCCAGCATTATCTTGATACCAAAACCAGATAAAGACGCTACAAAAAAAAAAAAAAGAAAATTAGAAACTAATATTTTTCAAAATGATTTGTAGGTGTGTAACTGGAGATGAAACCCAGGATGGCTATATTGCTGAGCTACAGTCCCATCTCCTTTTATTTTGAGGCAGGGTCTCACTAAGTTGCCTGGGTGGGACTTATAAAGTGCTGGGATTACAGTATGTGCCACCATGCCAAAACTGCAGTGAGACTGAACAACATATTTAAAAGATCATACACCATGATCAAGTTGGTGTCATCCTATGGGTGCAAGGATAGTTCTACATATGTAAATCAATAAATACTCTACACTATTTAAATAGCACCAAGGGTAAAAACCACATAATTATCTCAATAGATATAAAAGCCATTTGACAAAATCCTGCACCTTTTCATGATATAAGACCTACAGAAAATAGGTACAGAAATATATTTCCTCAAATTGATAGGAATGAGATATGGGTATTTCACAACTCTTGCTCAATACTTTAAACTTTAGCCAGGGCAATTAGGCAAGGAAAAGAAATAAAAAGGATAAAAAAAAAAACAGGAAGAAGTATGAAATAAAACATTTTCGAGGTGATATGATTCTTTACACAGAAGTTTCTAAAAATTCCACCAGAAGGCTCTACATATGATAAGCTAATTCAGCAAGCGGCATAATACAAAGTCAAAACACAAAATTCAATAGCTTTCCTATAATGCTGATAATAAACCTGCCAAGAAAGAAATCAGGAAACAACTCCATTCACAATACCTTTTAAAAAAACCTAAGAAACAACCTAACCAAGAAGGTAAAAGGCCTATAAAATGAAAAGTACAGGACAATGATAAAAGAAATTGAAGAAGACATTAGACAATGGAAAGATTTTTCTTGTTTATTGATTGGCATAACTAATACTGTTAAAATGGCCTTATTACAAAAATCCATCTACAGACTGAACTCAATCCTGATTAAAGTATTAAAAACATTCTTCACAGAAGCAAAAAAGGGAAAAAAATTTCTAAAATTCACATGGGAGCACAAAAGTCTCAGAGAAGCTAAAATAGTCCTAGGCAAAAGAGCAATGTTGGAATCATAACACTAGATTTTAAATTATACGACAAGGTCACTGCAACAAAAACAATATGGTACTGGCACAAAAACAGACATATACATCAATGGAGTAGAAAATACAGAAACAAACTCAAGAATCTATAGCCACATGATTTTTGACAAAGCAGCTAAACAATGCTAGGAAAAGATAGCCTCCTTAATAAATGGTGCTGGGAAAACTAGATATCCAATGCAGAAGACTGAAACTAGATCTTTCTCTCTCTTTCCTGGTACTAAAATCAAATCAAAATGGATTCAAGTCTGTGATTGTTGTGATTTGTCAACTTGACTTGAGTAAGATCCCCCTAGCAGATTAGTAAAGTTCTGGGTGTGTCTGTGGATGACTGATCTGCATGTCAGTAAATTGAGGGAGAAGACCCATCCTGCATGTGGGTGGCACCAATCAATAAGCTTGTATTGTAGTACATGGAATACAAAAAGGAAATAAGGAAATGCCTTTGGATATTTGCTTCCAGTTTCTTCAGTCTTCCATTATAGACTACTAATCCTAGTAGAATTTCATACTGTATAAAATAAATTTCACAAATATACATTTGGAAGTCTGTTTGAAAGTCTGTTTCCACATTTTATTTTGTTATTTTAAAGAGAAAAAACAAAAATCAAGAAGCAAACAAAAACAACAAAAGCAAAACGACAACAACAGAACAATGGCAATATACGATTTCAAAACAAGATGACAGGAATTTAACAATGGTTGTTATATTGCATATTGTTATCCTCAAATAACTCCTCAGGTTACCAGATATAGGCATGTAAGACTGATCAAATAATAAAATTTCCCTTTGAGCAGTTTTTTTCCCTGTTTTAACACTGTCAAGTGGAAAAATTATCCTACATTTTAAGTCTTAAGTCTGAAAGAAAATTTTTGAAAACTTATCTTTTCTGTAAACGCATCTTTTTTTTTGTCTTTTTAGATCTGACGTATTAGACATGGCCCATACAAAGAAGCTAAGAAAATACATGAATCCTATTTCTTGCAAAGTGATACATTTGTACTGAAAGCTTGCAGTACAGATTCTTCCACCTTCTGACACAAACTTCTGTTAGTAACTGTACAGTAAGCTTCCAATCCCTCAACTGTTACTGGATCTTCTGGTTCCCCAGCATACAGCCAGCCATTTTGGATTTCTCTGCCTCTGATCCTGCAGGCAGCCACCGTGAACCTTGCACTTTGATCTTGTAAGTCTACCTAAGAAACCCCTTTATATAACTATATATGTATTTTATATTGATTCTGTTCCTCTAGAGAACTCTAACTATGACCTAGAATGTACAACTGAAAACTTTGAAACTGCTGAAAGAAAACATAAAGGAAACACTTAAAGTCACAGGTAGAAAGATGTCCTGACTAGGACTCCGATAGCACAGTAAATAATATCAAAACTAAACAATGGTAATACATTAGCTAAGAAAGCTTTTGCACAGCAAAAGAAACAACCTAGAAAATGGGGCGAATCTTTGCTAGTTACTCTTCTGATAGATGATTAATTTCTAAAATCTATAAAATTTCAAAAACACCACCACCACTACCCCAGAGGCGGAAGAATGACCCAAGAACCAAATCAAAACATAGACAAATGAACTGAATATAGACACTTCTCAAAAGAAGTACAAATGGTCAATAAGTTTATGAAAAAAGGTTTAACATTTTTAGTTAACAGAAATGCAAATCAAAGCTATACAGAGATCCTTGTCACTCTGGTTTTTGAATGACTATCATGAAGAATACAACAAACAAATGAATCCTGGCTGGCCAGGAAGAGGGGAGAAAGGAGCCCTCCTACATTGTTGATAGGGCTACAAACTCATACAGGCACTATGGGAAACCACTATAGAGATTCCTCAAACATCTAAAACTCAATATACCATTTGCAGCTATATCATTTCTTGATTCCCTAAAGAATTAGAGAGCATATTATAGCGGTATGTGCATACCCATGTTTATAACACATAATTCACAATAGCTAAACTGTGAAAATAGACTTCAACAGAGAAATCGATAAAGAAAATGTGTTACATACACAATGGAGTCTTATTTAGCTATTAAAAAAGAATAAAATCATGTCATCTTCAGGAAAATGGAAATATCATATTATGTGAAAAACAGTCTCAAAAAGCATGTTAACCTAAAAATAAATTTAAATAAAGGAGAGATAACAGAAAACTAGAAGGCAGAGTTAGAGAGATGGGAAAGGAATTGAGGGAGAGGGAAGAAAAGGAAAGAGTGGGTATTAGGAATGAAAACAATGTAAATATTTTAGATACATGTACCAAAATATCAGAATGAAACTCTTACTGTTCTGCATTATTAAAATGCACCAAGAAAAACTTACTAATCCTAGAATAACCTCATACTATACAAAATACATTTTACTGACATGCATTTGGAAGTCTGTATGAAAGTCTGCTTTTTAACATTTTCAAGTGAAAAAATTATCTTACATTTTAAGCCTGTTAGTCCTTGAAAAGAAAAATTTCAAAAACTTATCTTTCCAATAAACAATCTTTTATCTTTTTTAGCTTTTTAGAATTGATGTATTAGACATGACCCACAGGAAGGAGCTAAGAAAATACTATACACGAAGCCTATTTCTTGCAATGTGATACATTTGTCCTAAAAGCTGTTGTTTTTGAAGCAATTAGGCAAATTAACCTTGACAGTATTATTTTGGTAAGGATGCTGTGAAAGTCTCCATCTGCACTGAGAATTTGCATTGAAGCAAGGAACAGCTGAAACATGCAAAAATATATAATTTCAGAATGGTACCCATAAATTCCTTGCCCCTGGAAGGGATCCACTGGAATGAGATGACAATAATGAAGAGTTTGGATTTCTATTTACTACTTTTGAAAGGGAAGAAGCCATATGAAAAAGTAGGTTATACTGTCCATCACTGAACAAACTTGGTATATGAAGAAAGTTGGGGATTGCTAAATGGAAGGAAAAAATGGCCTAATTTTTCTAAGTTACTGTTTTTAAAGATCCTAACCCCATAAGGTAAACAACTCCACACAGAATAGAGGTGAAACAAAAATAGGTAATGAGGATATCTGGGCTTTTATTTATTTATTTATTTTTGTTTGTTTGTTTTGTTTTTGTTTTTGTGGCACCAGGGAATGAACTCACAACTTCGTGCCTGTCAGACAGGCACTTAAGTCATTGAGCCAAACTCCCGGCCCTGCTTTTTCTTTTTTTTTTTTGCGGCACCGGGGATCGAACTCACAGCCTCACGCCTGCCAGGGCAGGCGTTTAAGACACTGACCAAACTCCCGGCCCTGGTTTTTTGAGGCAGGGTCGCACTATGTAGCTCAGGCCAGCCTTGCGCTCGCGTTGCAGCCCAAGCGGGCCTCGAACTCACAACGCTCCACCTACCTCAGCCTCCCGAGTGCTGGCATTAAAGGCATGTGCCACCACGCCCGGCTCCGGCCCTGCTTTTTTGAGGCAGGTTCGCACTGTGTAGCTCCGGGGATTGAACTCACAACCTCGCACCGGTCAGACAGGCGCTTAAGTCACTGAGCCAAACTCCTGGCCCTGCTTTTTTGAGGCAGGGTCGCACTGTGTAGCTCAGGCCGGCCTTGCGCTCGGGTTGTAGCCCAAGTGGGCCTCGAACTCACAAAGCTCCTCCTACCTCAGCCTCCCAAGTGCTGGGATTAAAGGCGTGCGCCACCACGCCTGGCTTGGGCTTTTATTTTGAAATTAATCAGATGAAGTTAATTATATAACGCTCAAATTAAGTGTAATTGTGAATTAAGTTTCAAGTCTGAATCAGGTAAAACAGATAGTGCCGAAAAATCTCCATACAATGTCATGTTGAAGATACAGTAACATGGTGATGGACAGTTTTTTACTTAATTTGGAAAAACAGTATTAGGTTAAAATGAAAAGAAAACAGACCTTTTAAAAATGCTCAGAAATATTTTTGTTCTAAAAACTCACTAAATTCACCACTACTAGTTTTTTTTTGTCACTACCATTTGTAATTAAAAAAACTATTAACAAAGACAGATCATATTCATGAATTCTTTTTCTTTTCAAAAATTTTATTTTCTCTATTGTTTAACAAGAGTCATGAGGATATGGACTGTTTCTAAAAAGGCTGAAAGACACTACTAATGCCATTCCTAGTTCTGTTGCAGCAGAGGAAAGAGAGATCTTGGCTCCTTGGAAAAGAACTACCTTTTCTGCAAAGACAAGGCAACCTGAGTCATGATAATTCTTTCATGCAATCTCTATTTTTGGCTAGCCAGTAAATGGTAGACAAGTATTAGACACAGAAGACCTATAGCCAAAACACATGAGAAATAGATAGGATTTTCTGCAAATATATAAGGTTGGTTCATTCCGGAGAAGAATTAAATATGCTAGAGAATAGGAAACGTGTACTACAGGCTTTCACTTTAGGATAGAAGATTCCAAATATAGTTATTATAGAATCACTTAAGAAAATTATTAAAAATAAAGATGCCTGAACCCTACCTCAAAGCTCTGATCAAAATTTCTGCATTTTCAAAAAACTCCTTTTTTTTTTTTATATCCTGGTTATTCAGTGTCTACAAGGCTTGAAAACTGCTGTTCTCAGAGCAGTCGTGGGATGTTTTATACTGCAGATTACTAACATTCCTAATGTCCATTACTCACGTGTAAACCTTAAGAACAAAATCTTTTTCTTCCTTTAATTCAGTGAGAGACTGCAGGACATCCAAGATGCTTAGGACTGCACAGCCATAGGGTCGCCTGTAGTGCAGGTGAGCAGGGCCCTTCTTGGAGTCATTCAGGAGCATCCGCCCTTAAACACATCAGAAAACACCAGTCAGACTGAGAACTCTGTGTTTCTCTCCAGCATCTCCTAATTTTGCTACTGCAATCTAAGAGCTCCTCTAGGCTCTAAGTCTAAACTACAGATGGGAGTCATCCAGGACAAACCTAGGTCAAAGCTCCTTTGCACCACATACAGTCAACCATTCTTATCATCTCTCTCTTTTTTTTTTTTTTTTAAGACAGGGTCTTGCTATGTAGTTCAGGCTGGCCTTGGACTCACTGTGTATCCCAGGCTCGCCTCAAACTCCCAGTGATACTCTTGCCTCAGCCTCCCAAATGCTGGGATTACAGGTGTGAGCCACCACACCTGGCTTTTATCATCTGTTTCTAAATCAGTATCAACAGTCCATTCATTAATCACATGAAAATAAAAGAGCAACTTCATGAGTTTTTTTAGAAAAATCATTATGCTTGTGAATTTAAACTTGACAGGTATATTAAGGACAGAAGTTCAGTACTTTTAGTTGCTGGGTAAAAACTATGCATAGATAAAGAGAACACTGCACTCTTCCAACCAAATTCTGTAGCCAAGAGTGTTCCAGACCACTGTAGGAATGAAAGCACTCTCAGGAAGTGAATGAAAGGGTACTTTCTTCTTCTGTTTACCAAGGCTATGCCAACAGTGGCAAGAGAACGTGCAAATGCTGGGAGCTCAACAAATACTATTTAAGTACAGCAAAAGTGGTTTTATTGGTGAGGGATTAAAAATATAATTTGAAAGAAATGTACGTAGTATGCCATAACTCAAACTAAGAAGGAAAATTTGGTTAGTCACAGCCCTAGAAGTTATGACCTGAATTTAAAATAAGGCTGGACAAACCAACAATGGAACAGTGAATATCACTTTTTTTCATGTCATTTGGGATCAGAATGAGATGCTATCCATTTTATGCAGAGATGACAATAACCAATTTTGTGAGAAATTGCATAGATACTTAATTTTAGACAAAAACTACTAAAAAAGGCATATGCCACCTATTAAATCTGTACCCCTGGCAATGTGCTGTAAGATCTCTCAGGGGAAGGAAGGTACAGAGGGAGGGTACTGTGATTTCACAAAAGTAGATCTTTTAAAAATTTTGCGTTCTAAAGCAAATAGGAAGCAGAAGGTTTCAAGTAAGAAAATAAAATTCAATATAAAACCCAGCTTAATAGAGCTCTTAAGAAAAGCTAGATTAATTCTGAGACTGGAAAAAATCTGAGGAGAAAACAAAACACAGGCATAAGAGATACTTATCCCAGTTGGGCCAGTCTTAGTCATGTGAATGGATAAAGGTGGACAGTACCTATCCGGATTACATGGGCAACTATATATAAATCCCTCTTCATATCCTTGCTGCTCAGATCCTAAGAAAAGAAAAAAAAAGTAAATTCAGACTAAGAATGCATATAAAATAATTTCATTTTGAACTGCACGGTGGTTTGCTTGCAGTATACATTATAGTTGGGAAATACAGTTGAGAAGGAGATTATAGTACACAACAGCTTTTAGTGTTTATAGCACTTATTCAGTGAAAGTCTATCTATTACAGGCCATTAGACATTTATTTTATTGACAGTATTTTTCCAGCTCGTATTTAGACCAAATCCAATACCTATAAAATTCTTTACACTGGAACTCTTTATATTACCTTAACCCATACTTACTCTACCATCATGTAAAAACATTTTGTAACAAAATACATGTTCAGTTGAAAAAAAAAACATCGGAGGTTTTTTAGACAGAAACACTAGAAGTTTTTCTCTACTAATTTCCATTTATTCTGCAATACAGAAATGATTATTAGACACTAGGTATATTCCCTTGATAAAGGATTAATTTGGTCTTGATAATTACACCTGCATTTCTAAATTTAGGCATTTATCTTTTGTATTAAATTATAAAGTTCTAAATAACTTTATTGAAAACATTTAAGGGCTTCATTTAAATAAGCAAACCTGATACAGAATTAGAAAAAATTTAAACCAGTTACAAAAATCACACTTATATGTAACTATTCACGTTTCCAATACATTTTGAAATAAAATGTTTGGCTGGGTATGGTGGTGTAATCCCAGCTACTCAGTAGGCTGAGACAGAAGGACTGCAAGTTTGAGGAAGCCTGGGTAATACAATGATACTCTATCTCTAAAATAAAATGTCCATTTACTTATATTTTACTTAGTGTATTACAAATGAAGTAATATGATTTTCTTTCAACTACTGTTTCAGATTGTCTTACGGGGTGATTAATTTGCTGCTCACTCCCAGCCATTACTATTATCTAGTGACTAGTAATGGGGTAACCTTTGTCCTTAATGGGACAGGTTCCCATGATTTCCCTGTTGCTTCTAGGAAAGGGTCCTTTAGTTCCATTTTTTTCCAACTTTCATCTTGCTTATGTCTTTTCAATAAAGCAGGAAAAGGGAGCAATAATATCTCTTATTGAAGGACATAAAAAGACTTGATACATTTCAAAATGAAATGGTTCCTTCTACGTAGACTGTATCAATTCCAATCATCAGATGACTAATAGAATTATCAACTTCAATACACTAAGACAACTCAAATGAGTCACTAAAGATTACCAAACGCTAATCTGGTAGGGTGCACACAAGAACGTAAGGGACTTTTCCCTTGACTCTGGCTGAGTAACAAAAAGATGAAGACGAGTATAATTTATACTATTTTCCAAGTGGCTTAGTAGAGACTTCTTCTGGCTATCCTATCTTTATCTTATATGTGGTACTCAGAATACACAGCATATTTATGTGAGATCAGCAAAAACAAAACCACAATAATTAATGCAAGAAAAAATTTAAGTAAAATTATTTGTAGGTTCCACATAATTTCAATGTAACTCTGTCTTACTAAACGTAAGTGCATGGCTAAACACAGATACCAAAGGGTTATCAAACATACACTTTTCAAGACTAAACACTAAGTATGGCTATTCATATTAAAGCACCAGAATTTGTAAAACCAAGGTGGGAAGAGGTGCACTCACCATTCATCTAGTGAGCAGAGTCTGAATTCTAACTGCATGGCATCATTAGCTTTGCTCACTGGCCCAATCCTTCCAATTTTACCTACCAAGGAAGCTGAAAACCAACTACATAGTGGGAAGATAGGTGAGTGAGGACAATGACTGAAGGCTTCCATCTTAGTCACTGATACTCAATTTGAAACATGAAAAGCTCATATGCTTTCCTATTCCTGGGCTATTTTTTCCCATAGAGATAATGGGATTTACAAATACAGAATGAAGCCAATTTATTCATACTTAAGCTGCAGAAAAGAAGAAATATTTTAGTACATAATATCACTACAGGAATGTTAGGTTCTGAGCCCTAAGAAATTACTACTTAAAATACTTTTGGAATGTGGAAGAACATAGTATCTGTATCATAATGCAGGGAAAACAGTACAAATTCATTCTCTGAGTTGGTCACTCAAATATGACAGCAAGTAGATAATACTTACTTTTTAATGTAACAAATCATTATTGAAATCTTAATATTTGCCAAACAATATGTGTGAGGTGTTGAATATCTAGTAATGAGTAAATACACACTAGATACAACCTCACACACACACACACACACACACACACACAGCCATCATTCATTACAAAAGTTAGCAAAATATTCACTATACCAGAAATTTATTTTAAGTATGAAATACTTCCTTCTTGGATAAAAATTTTCCTTCACAGGAAACCTTAAAAGCTACCAAGGTCACAAAAAAGACTACAAAGAGAAAAGAATTGAGGCATGGATAATGTGACTACAATGTGATTTTGAAATTTTGAGTAACTGCAAACTGCGTGGTTTGCCCCCTACACCTTTTTTGATGCTAAGGGTAAACTAACAGGTTGGTATTAATCACAGTTGTGGTTGCACTTTCTTGTATTTACTCTGAGTCTTTCAAGCACATATTCCAATCTGGAAAACTTCTTTAGCTCACAGGAATAATTTAAGTCCTAGGAAGTCTAAGAATTTAAAAGTAATTTAAGTCTAAGAAAATGGTTCCCACCAAATTACTATTTCAGGTCTCAACTAAGGTAATCTTGTTCAGAAATCTTATGGGTGTTATAAAAGTTCTTCAAATCATGTTTAGGGCCGTTCCTAAAAATTCAGGACTGCACTAAAAAAGGAAACATGGTAACAGTATATTTAGTGGTCTTGTGCCTTCTCATTGCGGGCGGGGGGGGGAACAGGAGATCATGATGATTATGTGCATCTTTGATCTATAGAGTTGGAGCTATATAGCTTTGGCCTCTGGGATTATCTGGATAAATAAAATGCTACATGAAAAATGTGACTTATTGTGCTGAACTGCACAGCAAAACCCTGTTTCAAAAAGAAAAAAAAAAAAAAAAAAAAAAAAAAAAAAAAAAAAAAAAAAAAAAAAAAAAAAAAAAAAAAAAAAAAAAAAAAAAAAAAAAAAAAAAAAAAAAAAAAAAAAAAAAACAACCAACGAAGCAAGCAAAAAACCCAAAACCTGGTAGAAACATAAATCAAGTCTTATTCTCCCCAATGTGTGTATGGGGAAGAAGGAGGGATAAGAATAAATACTCGTTTCCAGGGTGATAATATCTACACAGTAGGCCCCTGGGTAGAGTCAATAGCAAAAAAGGGAAAAGAAATTTGCACATACTGTAAAAAGGGCACACATTCGTTCTATCTTCTCTGGGTTCCTGGGCCCACCATTCTTGTTCAATCGTACCAGAAACCGCTCACTGCAATGTAGGAAAGAGAGAGAAAGAGAAACTTCAGGAACTACAATATTCTAAAACAAATAAAAAGGGAATATACAGAAAATCCCAAATATATAACAGCTTATAATGACAGGTAAGGTTCAAAAGACAGGTCTACTGGCAGGACACTCTGTTTTTTGTGCCAAGTGACACACAATGGACACTTCAAATTGTGTGACAGGTGTTGCTGTTTACTTTCCAGCTGTGGCTGTGTGTCTTTTCTCTCCAAAGTTGTGTGTTTCCTAGGGAAGCAGTGAGGGCTGTGTCTTGTATTTCTCCCAAGTTCCCACAAAGCACTTGATAAGATGCTACATCCATTAACAAGCATGTGTATTCTTTGATATGAGCACTTAGATCATCATAAAAATATTCATTGTACTAAACCTGAAAGAATCTGTATTACCCAATTTACATTTTCCTTTATATAACACTGGGGAATTATTTTTGGGCTAATAAAAAACATTATAGGGACTTACAAAGACTTGAGTGAAATTTTTAAAAAATGATCTATCATATCTAAAACTGCAAAGAGAATTTAACAGAGTCACTAAATATTCTATTTCTCAAATAATATAAGTAATTCTTGAATGCAATTATTGAAGGATTAAGAAATGCTAAAAACAGTGTTGGTACCATTTGAAGAAGTATCTCCTTGATCTCTTATCTCCTTCATGTCCCTACCCAAAATCTCATTCCCATCTCTTCATCCTAAGGTTTCTTAATAACTGTAACAAGAAAACTGAATCCTGGGTGAAGACAAAGTATGTAATTCTAAAAGAAGTTTAATTTCCTGCATCCTCAGTCATATACACTGAATATATGTGATATCACTAAAAGGCTGATACTAAAATACTGTACTAGAATTATAATATCTACTGTACACCTTACTTTCTTCATGCACTCATTTGTTCATTTAGTTGATAAATAGGTATTAAATTCTATATGCTAAACATGGAAATACAAACACGAATAAAGTATAAACAAGATATATTTTTTCATAGGGCTTATGGTCTTGATAAGAAATGAGACACCTAGATAGGAATCTCAAAATATTAGGGCCACATATATTTGAGATTCTTCATCTAGGGGAAAAGATGGGAATAAGCAAGGAATGTGTTCAGGAAAAGAAAAAAAAAAAGCAAGGTCAGAATCCTGAGGGCAGTGACATTTAAGAAATGTGCAAAGAACTAGCGAGGCAGACAACTAGAAACAAAAAGGAAAACAAAAGAAAAATAATAAGGATGATAGTCTGATGCTTTAGCCAAGAAAAGCATGTTAAAGAGGAGGGAGTGGTCAGCAAAGTCCAAAGCCACTGAGAGTCACAACAGATTAGGACAAAGTTGTGTCCACTAGATGTTAGAACAGTGATCATTGATGACTCTAGAAAGAACTATTTTAACAGAATGGTAGAGAAGTACAGTGTGAGAAGTACAAAATGAGGAAGCAGAGTGAGTCTATCACAGTTTAAAGAACAGTTGTGAAAAGGTGGAAGTGTACTTCTAGTTAACAGGCATACGCAGTCGAATGCCTATTGTTAAATGACAGAATGACCCACATGTACATAGTCAACTGAAGATCAATAAAGGTATCAAGGTAACTCAGTAAGAGAAACAGTATTTCAATAAACAGTGCTAGCAACCCATACGAAAAAACGAACCTTGACTTTTCTACAAAAAATTAATGTGAATGCATCAAGGACTTAAGTACAAAAGCTAAAACTATAAAACAACAAGAAATGACAGGAGAAAAACGAAGTACCTTGGACACAGTGTTCATTTTTGTATTTTCATTTTTAGCATACAGTAGAAAACTATGTCTTCGTGGTCTGGGATTACTAAGCAAATGAGTCACACAGACACAAAAAAAAGTTCTTTATCAGGATTTGAACCATCTCCACTTTGAAAGACACACTGCTAGGAAAATGAAATGACTGGGATAAAATATTTAGAAAACACTCATCTAAGAAAAAGTTGTATTTATTGAAAATATATAAATAATTCAATTCAATAATATGGAACAATTCAATTAAAATGGGAAAAAGATTTGAAAAGACTATCAAAGAACTACAGGGATAAAAAAGCAGTATAAGAAGACATCATTAAGTCATTAAAGAAATGCAAATTAAAAATACAGGGAGATACCACTGCATACCTACTAGAAGGATTAAAATTAAAGACTGAATATACCAAGAGCTGGTGAGAATGTAAAGCAAGTAGAATGCTCTTAAACTTTTGGTGGGAATGATTTTGGAAAACAGTTCGACAGTTTCTTATTACACATATACTTAATAAATGACCCAGGAATTTTATTCCTAGCTATTTAATCAGGAGAAATTATATCCATAAAAAGATTCATATATGAATGTGTACAGCAGCTTTATTCATAATAGCCCAAACTGTAAACAACCTGGATGTTCATCAAAGGATCAATGAATAGCCCATATAATGAAATACCATTTCTCAACAACAAAAACAACAAAAAACAACAAACTACTGAGATAAATAATATGAATTAATCTCAAAAGCACTTAATTGAAAGAAGCGAGTCACATAAAATCTTTTATTATATGTCTTCATTTCTATTACATTCTGAAAAAGGCAAAACTCTAGGAATAGAGATCAGATCAGGAGTTGCCCAAGTTAAGGAAAGATGATGGGAAACTTCTTGGAGGGAATGAAATGCTGTATTTCTTAACTGTGACTATTGTTTCACAACTATATAGGCTTGTCAAAACTCAATGAATTGTGTAAAGAGCTTTACTCTGCTACGTATAAATTACATTCAACAGACCTAACTTAAAAAAAGATGCAATACATATAAAAACATTTATATGTGGTCACACAAATCTGTACATGCACGTTCACAACAGCATTATTAATAGCTACTAGGTGAAAATAACCACAGTATCTGTCAATGAGTAGATGAGTAAGTAAAATGTGGTAGGTATAGTCATACGATAAAATATTATTTAGTCATAAAAGGAGTGAAATACTGATACTTGCTACAACATTAATAAACCTTGAAAAAATTGTGCTATGTGAGATAAGCCAGTTACAAAGGTCACATATTGTATAATTCAATTTTTATGAAATATCTACAATAGGAAATCTATGGAGAGTGAAAGTAACACAGTTGTTGCCTAGGGCTGCAGTCCTGAAGGAAATGAGGGTGACTATTAAAGGATACGGGATTCCTTTTCAGGGTGATGAAAATGTTTTAAAGTCAATTACTATCCAGTATTGGGAGCATGACTACACTAAAAGCTATCAAATTGTATCCTTTGAATGGGTGAAATCTATGCTGTGTGAATTATATCTCATAAAGCTGTTGTAACAATCAACAATAAATTTTTCCATGTGTTACACTTGTTCTTTAATCACATGTAAACTTGCCTCCAAACTGCAAGACCTTGTATGAACAGTTGGCTTATTTTTGTAGTCCCATCTTATCTCACACAGCCCCTTTTTGCTTACTACTCACTGCATGCACACTGGTTTCCTAGATAACAGAACCTGAAACACGCCAAGTTTGTTCTTGCTTTAGGATCTTCGTATGTGCTGTTATCTCTTTTTAAGAAATTAGTACAAGTAGAAGAGATACAGGATACCAAAAGCAATCCTGGGCAACAAGAGCTAAGCAGGATGCATCACAATACAAACCAGACTTCAAGCTATACCACAAAGTAACAATGATAGAAATGTCATGGTATTGGTACAAAACAGACATGTTGTTTAATGGAACTGAACAGATGACATAGGAACATCCCCATACTCATTCAGGTATTTGATCTTTAGCAAAAGGGGCAGAATATATGCTGGAATCAAGATACATATATTTAACAAACGATGCTGAGAAAATCGACTATTTGTTACTGCTTTCTGAAAGGTTGCTCCTTCAATTCAAGTGGTTGGCTCATGTCATGCTTCAGGTCCTAGCTCAAATGCCACTTTCCCAGAAAGGCCAATTTTAAAGACGTTAGCAAGAATAGTACTCTTCCTCCCCTCTCTACTATTTACTCTTCTCTTTACAGTACTTTGCACAAACTATTTTTTATCTTTCTCTGCAAGAAAATAGCTTTCCAGTGGCAGGCATATCTGTCTTCTGATGTATTTTTAGCACTTACAAGAGTCTGAACCTATAAAAGATGCTCAATGTATGCTAAATAAACAAAGGTAAAAATTTCCTCACGAAGGTTACCATAAACAGGCTGGATAATATTTCTTTAAAATTGTTATTTTTTCATTATACATATTTATGGGATATAGTGTGATAACTATATACATACATACAATATATAATCAGGGTAATTAGAATTTCCATTTCCTTAACCATTTGTCATTTCTTTGTATTGTATACACTTATGTATTTCTTTTTTTTTTTGGTCTTTTAGAACAGAGTCTCAATATGCAGTTGAGGCTAGCCTTGAGGTCACTTTGTAGCCCAGGCTGGTCTCAAACTTGCAATGATCTTCCTGCCTCACTCTGCTAAGTGCTGGGATTACAAGTGTGCATCACCACACCTGGCATATATTTATTTATTTATTTGTTAAAGAAGTTGTTCTACCCTAATTTGTATACCATACACATAACAATTACCCAAGTCGCTGTTAACTTGATAATAACCTTCATGGATATATGAACATAAAAGTAATTTTAAGTAGCTTATTATTTTTCAAGAGAAATTAGCATGACTTCTACACTCTTATTTGGAAGGAATACATACAACTGCTCTGACTCACACTACCAATCTCTGTGACTCTCTTCAGAGCAGTCATCTACCAAGAAGGCTGCCATTCATTGACTACTCACAGAGAGGGATACTATTTAGAAGGGTTACATGAAACTCCAGGACAAGAGGGTAGAAAAGGAAAATGCCTAGGTGAATAGGGTTGCTGGCCATGTCAGAACCTGGGAATGTCTCAACAGTGAAAGAAAGCTGTTAAGTTTAGTTCTCATAATGCCACCTGAGTGTCATACTTCTTAAGAGTCTTTTGTGATTCTGGTTTCACCTGACATGCATGACAATTTGTGAAACTCAAAATAACTTTTTTTTTCATTTCAGAGGTCTTTTGACATACATCTAATTATTCACTGTTTTGCCAGATTCTCTAATTTGTATAAAAAATAAATACTGTTTTTCATTAGTGTTTAAAGTATTTGAAGACAAATACCTATCTAATATTCCCATGATTTGGTACAGCTTATCTGCAAAAGAAATTGTGAAATATTGTTGGAAAATACTGGGGTAAACACAGGTTTCTACCCGGTAGGACTTTTTAGAGACTTAACGTGTTAAATGTTTCACATATCAATTGCACTGGTGATATCTGATTCCACAATTCACTTTTGTGTACAGCAAGAAAGTCCAGAGGATCACAGAGTGATAAATACTGGTTGAATCTATTTATCAATTAGTGCTGTAGCAACTACTCATACTCCCCAAAGTTGTAAAAGGAACTATAAACAAAGTTAAATTTACTTCAGAGATTGTACAAATATCCATACCTCCATATGAGAGCAACAGGTCTTTCTTTCTTTTAAATAATATGCGTGAGAAATCCTCTTTCTAACTCACTATTCGTTCTCTTTCAAGAGAAAAAGAGAGATTAATACTTTTTCTTCAGTAAGTTGTGTTGTAAGAGAACTACTTTACGTTTATCGTTATAATGATAAACTGAACACGCAGTATATAAAGTTACATTAATTCCATATTATTGAGGAAATTATTACAAATGAATTCCATTATTTGAATCTGTGACAAGTCTAATAGTGTCTAAATATTAAGATCATTTGCTATTTTTGTTAGTTTCCTTTTTGAGACAGTTTTTCTATGTATTTCAGGCTGGTCTTTAAGTCACTATGTAGCTCAGGCTGGTCTCAAATATATACTGATCCTCCTGAGTTTCCCATGCACTGGGATTACAGGCATGTGTCACTATGCCTGGCTAAGGTCAGAGACTTAACATATTTTATGAGCATTATGATCACAGGAGGAATTGTGTTCCACACATTTCTCTACTGGCGGCAATTCATGCATCTCTTCAGCAAATGTTTGGTGATCACCAATGAAGTACCAGAACATGTCAGGGACTGAGGCAAAGGCAGATTGTTTTATCCTCATGGGGAGTCTTCCCTGAAGATTCTGCTTTGGAAATAAATGCAATTTCCTCAAATAAAATCAGAGAAATTTCCCCAACTCTTTCAATCTAGTTTTTATGTTTCTCATTTCACCTTCCCTGGAGATGGATGCCAGCTTCATAGCATCTCTCTCATAACCCACAAGGTATCTGAAAACAGGTAAATAGCCCCAATGCCACACTATACTGTACAATCCAACAGATTAGGAAATCTCTAACATCCCCTCACAGATTCATTTTCCACTTTAGATGACTTAGCTTTATTTTGCAAGTTCTTCAGGTTTGCTCATTTTGTTTTAAGGAGCAGGAGCAAAGATGCACAAAGGGGTATCAGAAAGGGAAATCAGGGTCCAGTAACGGCATTTCCAAATTTATTTTTAATATCAGTTTTCCCTACCTTTTCAACAAAACCTTACTCTGTACATCAACATATGAAAAATAAAAAAGAAGAGTTACTTTAGTTGAATCAGAAGTGAGGTCAATGCGAGTGGAAGGAATTCTCTCTGCTTAGACCTCTAACCTCAGGCACTTCAGTGTTACAAGGAATATTTCTGTGACTATTGATACAGTGAAAAGCCTAGTTCCTGTCATTTTTCAGAAACTGAGCCAATATTAAGGATACAGAAATTAAACAAATCATATCATTAAGGTTCTGAGTCTAGTGGGACAGAAACCAAAAACTGCAATACACTGTAAAAATGCTATAACTGTATAGAATGGGGCTGACAACCTACTGGGAAGAAAGTAGGCAGCCTCAAAGAGGTATTTAGATGGGTTCTGGAAAGACTGCTTTGCTTCTGTTGTTTGCTAAGGGGTAGAGATACAAGAATGGGGATCTGGGGAGAAAAAGTGCCAATGTGTATGGTGAAGTTTGTGGCATGAAGTCATTTAGGGTTGAGTTTAGGGGCCACTGGGGAGCTGGGGAGGGGTTCAGAGGTGTCACAGAACAGTGTGGAATTACATGAGGAGAGTTCCCTGGACTTAGTTATCATGAGTACCTAGCAACTTATTTAAAATGCTTATTTTTGGATGTCTCCTCATATACTCTGGATATCTAAAGAAAAGGAGCCCCACAGGGAGCACAAAAATCTGTGCTTCTGAAAGAATCTCAATTTGTCTTAGGCTCAGAAATTTTTGGAAAACACCACTGTGGGTTTTTTTTAAACAAAGAGAATAAAAGCATTAATACAGAACTTCAAAACAAAACAACAGGAGATTAACACTGATTAATATATTCCGTACTGTTTTCTTCAAAGTAGTTGTTCAGATTATAAGATATAGGCATGAAAAAAAGATCAATTGAACAATTAAAGCACAAATTGTTCTTTCTGATGAACTAACAGATTAGTAGTATAGTTATCTACCCTAACATATATGAATACATATATAGGCATATAATATTTTCCCTTCTTTCTTTAAGAGGCCCTCAAAGTTCAACTGTGAGAAGCAGTATAATCTTTAAGTGTTTAAAATCACTACTTGGACTGCAGCGTGGAAGCCAGGTTAGTAATCGAGACTACAGAAGTAGCCCAAGCAAGCTATGATGCATTTTGGGGGGCTAAAAGGCTCTTTTGTTGACTTCTGTTAATTTTCCTTCTGACTACTCCTTTGCAGTCTACTTCCTTACTCCCTTTCCATTCCCAGTTCTTTCCTCAGCTCAACTTGTTCACTAAAATATTCCCATTAGTGATCTGACACACTCTGCTGACTTCAACAATGAATTCTGACACCTCAATCTCTAGCCTGGCTATTTCTCTCCAGATTTATCATTCCAATTGCTCACACAGTTTTAAACCACTTAAAAACACTTCAGAGAATATATTCATTGACTTTCCAAGGTTAAGCAGCATTTTCAGCATGTTGGTGGTGCTCCTCTTTTCTTTTAGAATACAACTGAGAGATGCAGTGATTTGTAGGCCTGCCAAATTCAGGGACAAAGATGGACCTGCTGTAAATGAGTAACTGAGTGATCAGTTGGTTCAGTAAAAGTGGGAATTCTGCAATTAGGGGCCTAGCAGTTGTCAGTTACTGAGATTATTAGAGAAGAAGTGTTTGTAGCTGTATTTCTCAAAGTTTACTGGGGATCTTATTAAACACTGAGGGATCTTACTAGAAATTCTTATTCTGGTTCTATAGCTACAGAAGAATAGGGGTTGTGACTATTGATTTCTGAAACTCTAAAGCTTGCTAATGCTATTTATATTTGGATCAAACTCTGAATAGCCAGGCTTGAAAGGACTAGAATAAGCAATTTGCTGAGTACTACAATCTAAGGAATAAATCTGAGTATTGGTGTTGGGACGAGAGATTAGCAGATATACAGATCAGTAATAGAGGCACCTGTATAGGTCCAGTGATTTATTTGTGATCCTGTGGTATCTGAGCATTCCGTGACTGGAAGTCTGTCTGACTTATGGTTAAGGGCTGGTGAATGCCTCTGAAGTATGGGTGATTAGTGTTTGGGATATGTGGATTAATGACTGAGAAGCCTGACAGTTTCAGTGACTGTGTAGCTTCTAGCAACAGTTCTGGAGACCAATAACATATTATTGCACTCTTTAAGAATTTCATTAACTGAGGTGGATTTGTTGAGGGGAGTTTCTGAGGACATTTCTGTATTTTAATAACCTAAGAAATCTATGTCATCTTTTGGAGAGGTCACCCTAACTACTAAATTTAATTTTAAACAGGTCATGACTTATTTCTGCAGTTCATGATTGCTTTCATTTCTTAAAACATTTATCTGATGCTGGTTTTATAATACATATTTATTGTCTGTCTCCCCTCAACTAGAATGTAAACTACAAGAAAGGAACTTTCTTAGTCCTGCTTTGTGCTGAATCTCTAACACCTAGAACAATGTCTTACATATGTAGGTACACAATGTGTTTTGAATAAACAAGAGGAATAGAAAACATATAATCTCAACAAATGCATTCTAATTTGTAAAAAGTAAATTATTTCAATAAGTACTATATTAGCAACAAATTAATATTTTCTGCCTTCTAAATGTAGCAGCTCTACACAAATCCAACAGATTCCCCAAACTCAGCTATCAAAGGCAGTGTTCTTAACCTTCTTTGTACATTGGAATCCTATGAGAGCTCCTGATTTAATCACCATTACGAGTGGCTGGGACAGGGAACTTTAATTCTATGTGCAGCCAAGGTTAACCAGTTCCTTTAAATATGTTTACTACTTACATATTCCCCCTACAGTAGTGGTGGCAAACCTATGGCACGCATGCAGCAGTTGGCTATTTGTTATTGAAAACTCTAAAGGGTTTGCCATTGCTGCACTATAGTTAATGGCCTCAATAAACTCAACATATCCTCAGTAGTTTTTTCTCATTCCTCTAAAGAAATGTCTTTTTAATGTGTTTTAATAGTCACTTTCATTGCCTAGTTTTTAAACTTTGCCATTTCCCCTTTCCTTCTAAATATATGGAGGTATAATTTGTACACAGTAATATGTACAACTCTAGGTACAATTTGATGCATTTTTACTTATGGAACCACCATGCAGACAATAATACAGAATATTTTCACCACCTTAAAAAATTCCTTTGAGATCTTCCTAGTAAATAACCTAGGTATTTTTAAGTGGCATTCTGACCATTTCCATAATTTAGGCCTGCTTATTTTTAAACTTTAGATAAATGGAACATTTATTTATGTATCTTTTTATGTCTGGCTTCTTTCACACAATGCTTTTAAGATTCATCCTTGTTACAGGCATCAAGCCTCCGTTTTGTTTTTCACTGTTTTGATACATTACAATTATCCATTCTCTTATCAGGGATATCTAAGTTGTTTCATGTTTGGGACTACTACAGATGAAAGTTGCAGTGGACATTTTTTCAAGTCTTTTTATGAAAATATAGCTTATTTCTCTAGGATAAATACCTAAAAGTAGAACAGCTGGAAAGTAGGATGGGCAAATGTTTATTAGAAATGGCCCCAAGCCCGGCGTGGTGCGCAGGCCTTTAATTCCAGCACTCAGGAGGCTGAGGTAGGTGGAGCGTTGTGAGTTCAAGGCCGTCCTGGGCTACAACGTGAGCGCAAGGCTGGCCTGAGCTACATAGTGCGACCCTGCCTCAAAAAACTAGGGCTGGGAGTTTGGCTCAGTGGCTTAAGCACCTGTTTGGCAGGCGTGAGACTGTGAGTTTGATCCCCGGTGCTGCGCAAAATAAGAAAAAGAAATAGCCTCAACCCCAAACCCATCCTCTGGATATTACGTCTGTACTACTAGGTATCCACTACTGGCGGTATCCCTTTGACATGTAGAGATGACTATGCCAGATCCTTTCTTGCTCTTTTATCTTTTTTTTTTTTGTGTGTGGCACCAGGGATTGAACTCACAATCTCGCACCTGCCAGACAGGCACTTACACCACTGAGCCAAACTCCCGGCCCCAGTTTTTTGAGACAGGGACGCACTATGTAGCTCAGGCTGGCCTTGCGTTTGCGTTGTAGCCCAAGCCAGCCTCGAACTCACAACGCTCCACCTACCTCAGCCTCCTGAGTGCTGGGATTAAAGGCGTGTGCCACCATGCCTGGCTTCTTGTTCTTAACAGATGAAGTCCAAATTTCTTAGGTGATATCGAAAAAAATTGGGGGTGGTGGTGCAAAATGAAGCCATGGCCTTCGCATTGAACTACATATATCCCCAGGCCTTTAAAATTTTTCATTAGTGCATGTTTGCAGCACATAATGATTATATTCATTGTAGAGAGTTGGTACATGTACACAGCACATCTTAATTCTTTTTTAACCTCTTTCCATCTTCTCTCCCACCTTTCTCCTCCCTCCATCTCTTAAAGTAGTTTTGCTTTCACATTCCTAAATTCTGGAATTCATATGCTCTGTCCTATTCCCTTCTTCTGTCTAAGCACCTCCCCCACTTTATTTGACAATCCCCAACTCTTGGGGCCACACTATCATTGGTTTATATATCTGCTATGTGTCTTCCATTCTACATTTTGAGGTAGTGAAATATTTCTGTTTTCCATTAACAGCGCTCAAAAAAAAAAAAAGGGATAACTCTTCTTGTATTCAGGTAGGAAACTTAAGGGCAACAATCAGATATTTCACAGAGAATTTTACAGCTCTGTAGAGTTTCTATGTTATAGTTTAGATCTAAAAAGTCTCATGTTCAAAGGTGAGACTTTGGAAAGGTGATTGAATAACAAGGACTTTACATTCATCAGTGGATTAGCCCACTGGTAAGTTCAGAGCTGACTGTGCTGTCTGGAGATAGAGCATGGTCAGAAGAGGCAGGTAACTGGGCGCTGATCTGGAAGGGTATATTCCCATCCTCAGTTCCTTCCCTCATTCTCTGCTTCCTGACTGCCATGACATGAGCAGCTTATATTCTGCTCTGCCCCTCCTCCATGCTGTTTCTGCTTCCGAGCCAGTCAACCATGGAATGAAACCATGAGCCAAAATAAAAGTCTCCTCCTACCAGAAGTAAGTTTTCTGTGACTCTACCTGATCATGTTATTCAGAAGCCTTTGAAATTGGTTTGTGGGAAGTTTGGAAAGGTTTTGGAAATGCTGACTAGATAAGCCTTAGAATGTTATAAGCATAATAAGCAGAGATTGATGGGGGATTCTGGTTGGAGATCAGAAGACTACAATGTTGACAGGAATACAAACAGTGTATGCCAGGACTACGAGGTTTCAACTGGGAACAAGGACACCACTAGCAGCTGGACTAGAGTCCATGTGTATTATACTCTGGCAGAAAATCTTTCTACATTTTGCCCATGTCCCATGACTCTTTGGGAGAGTAAGATTAAGACCAGCAGATTAATCAATCTGGTAGAGGACATTGTAAGGCAGCCCAATGTTCAGGCTTTGACATGGGTACTGCTGACTGTTTTTAGACAGATAAACAGTGAAAATATGGAGCAAATTTAAGAGCTGAATAACTTAAAAAATTTTTCACTTTCACTAAAAAGGAAGCACCTGCAAAGTCTGGGCAGAGGAGAGAACAGGTGCTCAAAAGATTAGCACTGAAAAGAAGCCAAGTACTTTATACAGGGGCAAGAATAAAGATGCCATGAGGGCACCTCAGAAATCAGCAAGACCTCATCCTTACAGGAACAAAGGTACAAAGCTCTAAATCTTTCATTACAAAAGAGTCCCTGAGATGTGTGCTTATTCAGGGCTGCCTAGGGAAATACATCTATGAGTTCAGCCATCTATGTATTCAGAGGCCACCCAGTTATGGTCAAAGGGGGCCCAAAAACTTTTCAAGTTGTCAGACAACTTTGGCATTATCTATGTGGCTCTGGTTTTTCAGGCATGCAGAATGCAAGAGCTATCTAGGCACGGAAGCTTCCATCCAGATTTCAGAAGAAGACCTGGGAGTCCACATAAAAAAATCTGTGAGGTCATAGTTCCTGTCAGAAGCTCATGAGGAGGTAATGTGTGAATCTGTGAAGGTAAAGCCAAACATGTAGCAGAGACCTCAAAGAGTTGGAGATGCCAGAAATGGGAAACAACTGCTAAGGAAAGTTTCAGACATTGAATGCAGCCAACTCAAGACAGAGGTCATGTAGGCTGCAATCAGAAAGATCATAGGGGTAGGGTTGCCCAAGCCTTGTGGAACTCACATCTGTATATAACCTACCCTAAGCACTGAACATGGAACTAACTATAAGATTTAATATTTGCTCTGCTGGGTTTCAGTCTTTCTTTGGTCTGATTTCTTTCTATCCCTCTGTTCCTCCCTTTTGGAATGGTAATGATTACCTTGTGCCATTGTATGTTAGATGGATTTAACTCCAGCTTTTACAGGGGCTCATAGCTAAGTGCTTGCTTTGAGTCTTACAGGACACTTATAACTTGAACTTTTCAGCAATGTTGAAATTGTTAAGACCCTGGCAACTCTTAGGGATGGACTAAATGTATTCTGCCTAACGAGATGGACATGAACCTTTTGGGGCCAGAGGCAGAATGTTATGGCTTAATTGTAAATTGTCTCCCAAAACTCTCATGCTCCGAAGTGGAGCTTTTAGAAGGTGATGGGATCCTGGGATGCTACATTTATCTGTGCATTAGTCCACTGATGAGTTCAAAGCAAACTATGTAGTTTGGAGGTGGTGTCTGTCTGAAGAAATGGGTCACTGAGACTGTGGCTTAGATAGGTACATTCTTGTCCATAGCTCCTCCCCTCTCTCTGTGCTTCCTAGTCCCATGATGTGAACAGCTTTTCTTCCATTATGTTCCTGTCATGTTGCATCTGTCTTGGAGATAGTCAACCATGAACTGAAACAGTGAGCCAAAATAAATCTCTCTTAAGTTACAGGTGTTGGGAACTTTGTCTTGGTGACAGGAAAGTGACTGATATACCATATAAAGTGGGCTGTGACTTTCTTGCCTGGGTGGTATAGCTGAAATAATAATTAACTAAGCTAGAGATGAAAACCTGGCAGAACGTATTTCCAAGTGAATCTGTTCCCTGTGCACAGGCAATGCTATTTGGAGAAAGCATCAGCCACATTTCTAGATCATGTTAAGATAAAAGTTTATACAGGACCTTCTGGGTATTTTCCAAGAAGAATTGAAAAACATCATACCACAGCAATATATATGCACCCATGTTTATAGCAGCACAATGTGTAATAGGTAAATCTTGGAAACAACCCAAATGCCCATCAACTGCAAAGTGAATAAAAAAGATGTGGAATTTTTATAAAATGGAGTATTACTCAGCTATAAAGAAGGATAAACTGGAGGCTTTTATAGGTAAATGGATGCAACTTGAGACCATACTCATAAGTGAAATAAATCAAACTTATGGGTAAATATCATACTGTTTCCCTAGTGTAAAAAAACAAAAAATCGAAAGAGTAATAAGATCCAAAATGTATAATAGATATTATGAAAATGAAAGGGAAAGAGAGTGCTCAAAAGGAAAGAGCAACTGGGACAGGGCAAAGGAGAAAAGGAAGAAGGAAAAAGATTATATGTATGTAGGTATACATATGTGTGTGTGTATGTGTGTGTATCTATCTATATATATACAAGATAGATAACTATACTACTAATCTCCGTAAGTTCATCAAAAAGAACATTTTGTGCTTTGATTGTTCGATCATTTTTTTCATGTCTAAATGTTATAACCTGAACAATTACTTCTAAGAAAATGATATGCAATATATTAACTAGTGTTAATTTCCTACTTTTAAAAAAATTCTGTATCATTTCTATCTTTTGTTTTTTCTAAAATCAAGTTTATACAGGAATATTTAGACAAAACAGTCTCCCCTTTTTCTACCTGAGAATACAATTTATGTATTTATCTATTGGTGTACCTTAGTGATGTAGAATGAGTCTGTTGGTGTATTAATACATGCATATGTAACACATTTTGATTATTTTCATCCTCATTATTTGTCTCTTCTTCCCTTTCCCCTGACCCTCTTTTAGCTTTCTGTCACGTCTCCTTAATTATAATTTTTTAAACTTATTTTTAGATTGCTTATATAAGAACAAACATGATATTTAAATTTCTGGGACTGACTTATCTTGCTTAACACAATGGTTTTGGTTTCCTCTATTTTTCTTTAAGCCTAAATAACTCCACTGTGTATATATACATTTTATTTATCCATTCATCTGTTCATGGGCATCCAGGGTGCTTCCAGAGCTTAGCTAGTGTGAGTTGTGCTGTTATAAACTATATTTTTTAATCTATGCAGAAGATTAAAACTGGACCTGTATCTCTTGCCATATACTAAATTAAAATCAAAATGTATCAAACATCTAATCATTAAAACAGAAACAAGCAGTGTAGAAGGCCAGATACCTTCCAACTGTGGGGGAGACAGACACCTCCACTATGGGTCAGACCTCAAGACAAAAGATAAATCAAATGTACCCACATACTTCCTAAGGATAAGCATCAGGAATTGACATTCTAAATAGGTCTCTATCACCCTGAGGAAACCAAGAGTCACCATCCCAAATCCCTACAGGAAGAGTCACTGTTCTTTAAGTGTGCCCACTTGCTATGTGACTCACTTCCCCATTTGTTCCTGATTTAATCAATTTTACCTGTGCAACTATACTCACAATCTTATTGGCTGGTCACGGTTTTGTTCCACCTCGTGCCCACCTTGTGAGTTCCCATTTTTCTCCACCTTGGATCTGCCTCACTTTGTGGATTTGCTCTATAAAATCCCTAGAGAAAGTGGGGTCCTTGGCAGCCCACTTGGGACCCCCTCTGTCTCTTCATAAGTATATTCTGTTCTTAAAAAAGACAGCTAGTGAGGACGCATTCCTGGAGTGTGTTGCTGAAGCCTACGCCTTACTGGGTGGGGGTCGGAACCTGGACCCAGGCAGCTAGGCGAAGCGCACCCCAGAGTGTAGCACCACCCGGCCCTTGCATCCGGCTGCGAGAAGTTCAGAGCCTCTAGAGTGTGAGGCAAGCCCAGGCAAGTTCCAGGCATATAGTACATACTGTGGAAGGGTAAAAAACTGCTCAAAGAGCAAAAGTAATTGGGAAAGGGAAAAGGAGGAAAGAAGGAAGGGAAAAGGAAAAAGACATAAATCTGTATATATGTATATGTAAGATAACTAAAATGACTATACTGCTGAATGTATTAGTTATTGAGTAAGATCAGTTAATACTCATATGATTAAATCAATTTTACATGTCTATATCTGTAATGTAAACAATTGTGTTGAAGGTAACAATATGCAGTATTGCAACCATTGTCAAGTTGCTATCATCTTGTTTTGTAAACCTATAATGTTACTGTTATGGATTTGCTGTTGTTGTTTGTCTCTTTTGCCTTTTGTCTTTCTTATATGTGTATTTTTTCTCTTAAATAAAAAATGAAAACAGAAATGAGGAACTTCCTGGAAGATAAAATATGTAAACACTTGAAGTCAGGAAGACTTTCTCAACAGAACTCCAACTGCACAAGAAGTAACAGCAAGAATCAACAAATGGCACTATATCAAATTAAAAGGCCTCTGCACAGCAAAGGAAACAATTAGTAAAGAGACAACCTATAGAATGGGAAAAGATTTTTTTCCAGCTACTCCTCAAACAGGGGCCTAATATCTAGAATACATAAAGAACTCAAAAAACTTAGACCACCCAAAATAAAAGCCCCAATTAAGAAATGGGCAACTGAAATGAATAGACATTTTTTCAGAAGGAGAAGTACAAATGGCCAACAAACATAATAAAAATGTTCAACATTTTTGGCCTTTAAAGAAATGCAAATTAAAACAATTCTAAGATTTATTTTACAACAGAAAGGATGACAAGCATCAAAAAAATCAAAGAATAACGAATTATTCTTTGGCATGGTACAGTGTAAAAGGAACCCTCCTACACTGCTGTGGATATAAACTACCATAGTACAACTATTACGGAAATTAGTATGGAGAGTTCTCAAAGAACTAAAGTTAGAAATTCCATTTGTGCTACTATTCCCCTTCTAAGTATCTTCCCAAAATAGCTAAAGTTATCATATTATGGTGATACACGCATACCCATGTTTATAGAACAATTCGCAGTAGTAAAATTTTCCTGTATGCCCATCAACAGACAAATGAATAAAGAAAATGTATCTATACATAATGGAATACTACTCAGCTATAAGGAAAGATAAATTGAAGACATTTGTAGGAAAATGGATACACCTGGAAAATAAAACATTAAATGAAACAAATCAGACCCACTAGCTTAAATACCATATAGTGTCTCTCATTTGAGTAAAAGGAGTACGATAAAGGACCAATAGAAGGATACAGAGAGACAGACCTTTTAACAAATGGGAAGGAGTCCAGAAGATTAAGGGCAAGAGGAGTTGGGTGGAGAAAGGGAAGTTGAAAGATTTAAGATGTGTCATGTGCATGTACCAAATATGCACAAGGAATGTAAACATGATTTTTCATAAACATGAACTAACAATAATGACGAAAATGGGAAAAAGGATTTAGAATTGGAGGGAAGGAGGTGGGTGGTGAGGTGAAGGAGAATAAAAAAGAATTGAGATGCATTATGAACATGGACTTACTCCCTAAGATTAATGTAAACCATGTGCTGCAAATATGTACTAATAAAATAAATTAGATAACTAAAAAGGAAATGAACACATAGCCCCTTTTGCGGGGGGTGGGGGGACCCTCAATTTTAATACGCAAAATACTCACCCATAATTTTAAACAACAATTTCTCTCCAGGAGTTTCTGAGATTTTCAGAGTCAGATCATCTCATGTGGGTAGAATGTTAACTCTCAGGCACAGTCCTCTACTTCAGTGGCAGAATAAAGTACTTTTAAGACAAAGTTTTGTTCCATGCAAGGGTATTTTGAATGCTAAGTACATTCCAGGAGAATAAGAAGGGTAGAGGTAGCTAAAATAATAATTAAGAGGTAAGTTTTGAGGATAATATTGCCCTCTCAGGGCCTAGCAGAAAAGCCTAACAGAGTAGACTCCGTAGAAAAAATCGTATGAGTGAAGAAATCAAACTTTGGTGCCCTAAGGCATTAGAAAACTGCAAAATCTGCCATGAATGATCTAGGCATATTAACATACACAGTGGTATAAAAGAACTAAGTTAGTTGAACACTGATACTCATCTTAGGAATACAGAAATACACATAGTAGTATTTGCCAAAATGCCTGAGCAGAGAAGCCGCCACAGAGACCCAGAGAACATCCACTAGAAACACAGCTAACTTAAGCAGGGAAGGGACATGTACCCTGATACAAAGAATCAATTTAAAGGAAGACACTTGTAGATGAAACAAAACATATGCGTAGGAGTTAAAAAGATGAGATATGGCCCACACAGGCAAGTCTGTTGCATCCCCACTCTCACACGCACCAGAACAGTCATTTTGAGAACTTAGAGGGATCTAAACAGTGTGGCAGAGCCTAGCCTCACAAGATAGACTGGGGGTATATAAATCCCTTCATTCTAGTGCCCTTTCTCCAAACACTCAGCATGCAGAAGCTCAGCAGTATCACTGGCACCACCAGGGGCAAAAGAGGCTCCCTGTCTCCACCTTCCCGATCTTAGACTCCAAAGAATAAGTAAGTGACTGCTGACTGTTTCTAGAGTCATCATTATAGGACCCTAGGCATATCTGGGTCACCACTGAGTGTTTGAAGTTTGTCATTCACCCAACACACAGTGCTACACTGGTTTGGTTTGAGTCTGTGCTTGGCACCATGGGTTCATTTGAGTCTATACCCAGCTCCATGCCCCTGGAAGTACTCACAAACCAGCCAGAGACTCTATGGTCTATTGCCAGTCCTGGGCAGCCTGGGTTTCCACAAGAAGCTCTAATCTTGTATGAGTCTCTGCCTCATGCACTCAACCTCCATGGATGCCCATTCAGCACCAGGTACACTGGACACGAAAGAGTCTCCACCATACACATCACTAGAGAATGCTCATTAGGCCCTACTCAGTGCATTAGGCTGGTCTTCTGCCTGGTTGGCAGCAAGGGCTAAAGGTTTACTGACTTGCCTTAATGCTCAAGCAACTGGTAAGACACCACCTAAGGATCTGCATCCTGACTGGGCCTGCTGTAATCTCCCCACCTTAGTCTTGGGCATATCTGGGTCTCCTTTGGGCACTCTGAGGCAACTGCCTCTGCCTGGTGTCTGGAGCTGGTCCCATGGACACTGGAATATACATCAGGTACCCAGCACTGGCCCCCAACCAGCAGAAATCCATGACAGGAACCTCAGAACCCAAGGCCGAACACTTCCCTGGTCCAAAACTCTCAGGCTTGAACAACTGCCACAAAAAGGATTACACAGAGGAGTCCCCTTGAACTGAGAAGCAAAACTCCATACAAACTCACAGACTATAAACAAGGGACAAAGAAGGATGTGACTTGTAAGATTAAAGATTATTCACCCAGGTAGAAAACATTCTTCTGGAAATACATGGGAACTTTTTTTTCTCCCTTTTTCTTCTTCATTCATTTAACCCATTTGTTGTTGTCATTGTTGTTGTTTTTCTTTGTTTTTTCTTGCTATGTTTTTTATTTTTTACTATTGTTTTCTTTTAGTGGAGGTTGGAGTTTTACCACCTATTTTCTTATTACTTCCCCCTTTTAAATATTACTTTGTTTTATTTGTTTGAATAGGGCCTCAATTTTCTTTCTCAGTATCTCTCTCTCCATCCTGTTCTTACTTTTTCCCTTTCAACTTGTTCCCTTAGTATTTTTTCTTATTTTCCTTTCCTCTAGCTTAATCTCTACTTCCAATTATTTACCTTTTGTTTAGTTGGGTTTCTGTCACTGTTATCTAATACTACTAATTTCTGTTTACTTCCTAAGAGGACCTTTTACATCGATCTTACCACTTCTTTACATCTTCCATTGCTTAATTTTTCATAATCTATTCCTTTTTTCTTCAAGCTTCCATACTTGTACCATTTATCCTTACTGATCTGTAGGCAGTTAACTATATCTTACCATGGCTCAATACTGCTCTATGGTGAAAGATATTAAAATTGATCTATTGAGTGAACAGAGACTGCATATAATTATTATATTTCTCTTAGAATTTGCTCTATAACTATAGATCCTGTACTTATGGTTAAAGGTAGCAGAGTGTTAGTTATCACAGTTTCTTATTATCCAGTTTGTGCTACTGCTATTTTTACTGCTGATTATACTGCCTTAGTATTATTAGTTATTATGATTAATTGGTCTTCCACATATGTGAATACCTAGATGTCTGGAGGTCATAATACTACAGTCTAATACTAAAGATCTGGACACTAGGCCAAACAGGCTGCAATCTTGCATCCTAAAACAGAAGTGATAGGATTCTGTGACAGACTCACAGGACAAAAGCTGTCTATGTCTAGAAGATATCTCTGAAAAGTTATCATTACATGAAGAGGTCATAATACTAGTAATAAAGCTACACACTATAAGTAATTTGCAAGCCTCAAAACAGAACAAATAAACAGCAACAACAAAAGAAAATGAGGAACCATGGAAGCAAAAGGCACCTCAAAACTCCTGTTACGGTTTGTGTTTAGATGTCCTCCCAAAGCCTCATGCAGTCATGGAGGTGGCTGAATCTAGTATTTTTGACTGGTTGACTGTCTAGCACTGGGATTGGCAATGTGAGTGCTGCACCCACCCAGAGGTAGGTAGCCAGCATACAATATAAGGGAGGGAAAGAGGTATGTTTTTCCTTATTTGCCCTTTTTTCTTTTGTTGCTTGTGGCTGCCATGAATAGCTGCCCCTCAGCCATGCCACCCTACCTTGGAACTAGCTGAGCATGGATTGAAACCTCCAAAACCTCTAAGCTAAATAAATCTTTCTTTCCTTCATTTTGCCCATCAAGTACTCTGCATCAGCAATGAGAGAAAAAGTAACCCACACCACTCCAAACTCCTCCAAATTAAATCTGGTGAAACGGGAGGATGAAATCAAAAGCCACACAGCTAAAATATCTGAATAGGTAGCAGCAGAAGTAACAAAACAAATGAGTAAGATGCCTGATGAAGTTAAGCACGTATAATTACGCAGATAATTAAAGAGATAAGGACCATAATGAAAGAAATTGTCAGTGAATCTAAAGTAGTTACAGATTAAAACAACAACAACAACAACAACAAGAAGGAGCTAAGGAAAGATGTGGAAACCATGAATGCCCAACATAGAAAAGAACTGGATTCCATAAAACAGTATCAAACAGAAATACAGGAGAATAAAAATTCTATTCAAAGACTATCCAGCAGAGTCAACCAATGTGAAGATAGAATACCAAATCTAGAAGACAGGGTTATGGATAATTATCATCAAAATGCAAGACTTCTGAAAAACAGCAAGGGACCACAAAACAAAATGAAACAAAACAAAAAGCACAACACAACAAAACAAAACTCCAAAAAATCAACAGCTGCTACATTAACCAAAAAAGACTAATAAAGGATACTTAGAATCAATGAAAAGTCAGAAGATAGCACAAAGGGCATAAACACGTGTTGAAAGAAATAATAGAAGACTTTCTAAGCATGAAAAACACAATTTGACACACAAATAAGTGAGACATATAAAACTCCAAATACCCATGATCATAAAAACTACACCAAGGCATATAATACAAAATATTCTAGAAATTCAATACAAGAACATAATCTCAAAAGCTTTTACAGAAAGGAAACAAATTATCTATAAAAGAAAACCCATCAGAATTACAGCAGACTTGTCAACACAAACTCTAAAGTCAAGGGGAGCTCTTATAAAAAACCAACCTCTAACTCAGATTGATACATCCTGTAAAATTCTCTTTCAAATTTGATGGAGAAATAAGATATTTCTATGATAAAGAGCATCTGAAGAAATTCATGACCATCAAACCAGCACTCGAAAAAGTTCTCAGATCCTAGAAAAAGGTAACAAAAACAATTCTAAACACCCCAATAAAATGAATTCCCTAGGCAAGGTGAGCAATTAATTACAAGGAAAAGAAAGGGAATCAACAACAGATCTGTTTTTTTGTTTTTTGCCATTAGCATGCCAATTTTAACACAGTAGCTTTGTAGTATAATTTCAGGTCAGGGAATTTGATACCCTCTGACTTGTCTTTGTTGTCAAGAATTGCTTTTGCTATTCTAGGTCTCTTCTGTTTCCAAATAAATTTCAGGAATGTTTTCTCTAGTTCTGTGAGGTATGCTAATGGTATTCTGATTGAGATTGCATTAAATCTGTATAGCAACTTTAGGAGTATGACCATTTTCATTATGTTAGTTCTTCCTATCCATCCATAAGCAAAGGATATCTTTTCATTTTCTGACATCCTCTTTGATTTCCTTTTTGAGAGTACTATAATTTTCAGCATATAGATCTTTTTACTTCCTTTGTTAGATTGATTCCTAAGTATCTTTCTGGTTTTTTTTTTTTTGGATGCTATTGTAAAAGGTGTTGTTTCCCTAATTTCTTTCAGGTGAGTTTGTTATTTATGTAGAGGAATGTTACTGATTTTTGAGTGCTGACTTGTATCCAGCGACACTACTGAATTTGGTTATTCAATCTACACTTGTGGTAGAGGTTTTGGGGTCTTCAGTGTAAAGTATCACGTCATCTACAAATAATGATAATTTAACTTCTTTCTTTCCTATCTTTATTCCTTTTATTTCTTTTTCTTGTCTAACTGCTCTGGCTATTGTTTACAGAACTATATTGAATAAGAGTGGTGATAGTGGACTTTCTGTCTTGTTTCTGATTTTAGAGTGAAAGCTTTCATTTTTTGATCATTTAGTATGATGCTGGCAGAAATAAACTTTTAAAGGAAGAAATGGCCAAAAAGAATGCCACACACTGTTAAAAAAAAAAAAAAAGAATGGGATGTAGCTCAGTGGTTTAAGCACCTGCCTGGCAGGTGCGCGGTTGTGAGTTCAATCCCCAGTACCAAAAACAAAACAAAACAAAACAAACAAACACACAAAAGAAACAAAAAAAAAAAAAAACCGAGAGAGAGAGAATGAAGCTGAAGACTGAGGTGGGTCCCCAGGCTCCAGTTTGTCACTTCTTCCCTACCCCCAGGCTCTGTGAAGTAGAATTACTCTCCTCCACGAGGATCACCAGTAAGAGTGGGGTCTCCCTGTTCCCACTGTGGCGCCTGATCTACCTACTTCAAACAATCAGCTCAATCTCATACTCTGATCTTGGGGGGGGGCGTGGGTGGGAAAAATCTTTAAATTTTTAAAAATGGAGGAGAAAGAGGTGGCACACTGGGGCAGAGGAATAAGAGGAAACAGAAAGAAGGAGAAGAAAAAATAATAATTGAATCATATCAATGAAGCAGGAGATTAGGGTGTGGCATAGTGGTTGGGCAAGTGGGTATAGCCTCTCAATCACCGAGTTGCATGACAAAAACAGAACAGTTCCCAAAGCCTGCACCTGGGATCACTCAGAAAATACTGTCTTCAATTCTAGCCCAAACTCAAGCAAATTTCTCATAGGAGGGTCTGGACCTGACAGTAGCCTGTGGAGTGGGAGATACAGAAGACTAACACCATGAAGCTCTTGGCCACTGTGCTATCTTCCACAGGGGGTGGCTCTCACCCTGTAGAGTGTACTTCTTTTCCTACTTTTAATTGGCCCCACACTTGCTCTAATATAGAGCAAGTTTCTTTTCCTACCTTCAATAAATGTAAAACCTACCTTTTTGATTAGTTTTGGCCAATTCCTTCTTCAGCACAGGAACCTACAAAGAATTCTATACAGTCCGTAACACCTCAGTTCCTCAACGTCAGGAACATCAGGAATCAAAACAAAAAAGTTTACATGTCTGAAAATATTTTTATTCTATCTTCATACTTGTATAAGGGCCAAAAAATAATTCTATATTGGAGAATGTTCCCTCAGAATTTTAAAGGAATTACTTGGGAGACTGAGGCAGGAGAATTGTAAGTTTGAGCCCAACCTGTGCAAATTAGTGACTTAGTAAGACCTTATCTCTAAAAAGGACTGGGATTGTAGCTTAGTGCAGAAGTTGGGATGGAGAAGGAAAAAAATAAAGAATTTTAAAGCCATTGATTCACTATGTTCTATGATTTACTGTTGCTACAGCAAAGTCCTATACCCTTGATTCTTGATCCTTCTTATGAGCTAGGTTCCCCTCTCTCTCTCTCTCTCTCTCTCTCTCTCTCTCTCTTCTTTCTCTCTGCTTCAATTTTGAAGCCAACAGTGTGTTTGTGACCAGTAATTTATAATTTTATGATATGTGTCTTGATATGCACTATTCTTATCCACTGTCTGAAATACTTAATGGAAATTTCTTTCTCACAAATTTCTAGGTCTAGGAAAAGTTTCCCTTTCTACCTCTGGACTCTATTAAACAAGGATGAATTTTTCACATGGGTGCTGTAATTACTTATTTTTCTCTTTCCTTACTGTTTTTGTTCCTACTCTGTGCTGTAATATTTATTCAATTTTCTTTACCAACGCTTCAACTGAGATTTTCATTTCAATCATTGCTTTCATTTCTGAGAACTCCCTTTTTGTCTCTAAATTGTCCACTGAATGACCCTATGCTCTTTCTTAAAGGACGTATTCAAGTTAATATATGATGCTATTTCTTTTCATCCTGAAAGACTTCCTTTAGTATTTCTTGGAAGAGATGTCCACTAGCAACAATCCTCACTCTGTTTAACTGTGAAATTCTTTATTGTCCTTCTTTCTTATTATTGCTTTTGTAAATTGTGGTAAAACATACATAGCAAAACTTCCCATCATAGCCATTTTAAAAAATATTACATACGTTCCTATGTTGTGCACCTTATCTCCAGAAGTCTTCATATTAGAGAAACTGAACTCTGTACCCATTATGCAATTTTTTGTTCTCTCCAACTGCCATTTTACTTTGTCTTTATGAATCTGACTACTTTATGTACTTCTCTGTGAACAGAATGTTAGAGAAGAAACTGAGCCAATATGCTAGGCCTTTTATCCCATCTTATGTATCAAATGCTTTAGAATTAATGAGAGCCAGCACTTGGGAGGCTGAGGCAGGAGAATTGAGGCAGGATTGCTGTGAGTTTGAGACCAGCCTGGGCTACAAAGTGAGCTCAAGGCCAGCCTAAACTCCGTAGCAAGATACTTTCAAAAAGAAAAAAAAAAAAGAATTAATGAAAACTAACACTAACAGTTTACACTTTCAACTAGAAGTGTAGTGGCAAGGGGGAGAATAATTCAGGATGGGACGACAGTAGTTCAGATAGTCTATATTTGGGGGAAAAATGGGAAGGATGTGGGGTAACAATGGGAATGGAGTGGGAGCAGAGTTTTAGTTGATGTTTAGAAAGTAGAAGTTGGTAGGACACAACGATTACTTGAAAGAGGAAGAAGATAAAGATGGAAAAGCCTAAGAGAACCCAAAGGTTTATGATATGGCTCTCTAAAAAATACTAATGCCTTTCATCTAATTTAAGAAGCACAAGCAGAAGTATGTGTGATAAAAGAAAATGAATTCATTTAGGTATGGTGAGGTAGAAATGTCTGAGGGCAATCCATGGGCACATGGCCTGTAGAACGTTAGAGCTACCAGCATCCTGCCAGTTGCTGCTTCTTGCCTCCTCCAGACAGCCTAATACTTATTAGTCAGCATATATTAAGATGTACTATGTGAGTTTACAATGCATCATTTTACCTGTTTGCCTATGGAATCAGTAATGAGACAGTAGAGAGATATTGCACTTCTCTGTAATGTGCTCTCCCTGCTCATGTGCGCTTTTCGCACAGAGGCAAGAGTATCTTGGCAATAATGCAAACCAGACTAGTACCATTTGACTGGACAGTAGGATAGCAGTATTTGATTAGAAAAGTCACGCAAAAGTTCTCTAAGAGAAAATACAATTAAAGTATGTCAGTACTGTGTCAGGTATCGTTACTCCGCACACCTGATATAATTACATCCTGAAGCTTCAGTGATTTCTAATAAACTGCTTCAAGAAAGTAGTATATGACCTATTTAATAATGATGAGAAGCCAAATTCTCTGTCAATATTAACTCAGTGTTCTAAAATTGTGAAGTTACATGCCACCATACAAATGCTAACAGAGGGGGAACGCCGGCCAGCCACGCAGGACACAGAGGTACACAACCCAGCCCAAATCAGCCCAGGACCCCAGAGCTGCTCCCCAGGAACTGACAAAACATAGCTGCAGGGACCTGGAGAGCTCGGGCCCCCCCCACCAGAGTGCAAAGCACACTCCAGCTGCATTCTTCAGTGGAGCGGCTCAAGCGTGCAAAATCCCACAGCTCACGTGCAGACCCTGCTGCCCAGCAGGGTTGCTCCCAGCACACTGTAGGCCTGGGACCTGCCCAGGCTTGCCCCGCAGGCATAGCTGTTGGGCTGAACTTGTGGACAGAACCAGAGTGTGGTCCGTGTCCCTCTCGGTGACCCGCCTAGCTCCCTGGGACCGGGAGGCCTTGGCCCCCACCCAGTGAAGGAGGAGGCTCCACCCGCACGCTCCGGGAGGCCGCCCTTCCTTGCTGAGCACGGGACCCAGCCTACCAGGTCCCGCGATCCTGCACGTCACAAGAATCAGTGCGAACCTCAGGGGAACGCCAGCCAGCCTCGCAGGACACAGAGCTACTAGATTCCAGAAGAAAATGACAAAACAAAAGACCAAGAGGCAGTCTCTGTCCCCCAGCCCACAAAGAACAAACCCAAGAGACACTGAAATGGAAGACAGTGGGAGTCACACAAATGGACTTTCTGAAATGATAGAAAACGCAATAAAGAAACAGCTTGATGAAGCTATAGAGAAATTCAAATCAGAAATATTCTCTCAGCTAAAAAATAAAATGAGAATCATTATTAAAGAAATGTTGTGTGTATCTAAAGAAGAGCAAGATAAAAACATAGAAGAACTTAAGAAAATGATCGAAACATTGAATGAAAAATATAAGACACAAACAGAATGCATGAAACAGATGCAAAGGGAAATGCAAGAAATGAAAAACTCCATGGAAAGTTTGAAAAACCGCTTAAATGAAGCTGAAGATAGAATCTCAGATCTTGAAGACAGCATGGGAGATCATGGCCATGAAAGAAAAGATCTCCTAAAAATAGTAAGGAACCAAGAAACAACAA